>JANSTW010050845.1:0-12630 GCA_027564275.1 Diadocidia ferruginosa
CTTCCACATTCGACTTCCAGTTAAGTTTAGAGTCTAAAATTAAACCCAGATACTTAGCCTTGGGGCTTAAAGACAGTATAGAACCACCCAATTTAGGGGGCAACCACACAGGAATTTTCGTTTTGTTAGTAAAAAGCACCAGATTAGTTTTACAGGGGTTGACAGATAGACCACATTCACTAGCCCATTTGTCAACAAGCTCCACTGCCCTCCCCATAATATCACTAATGGTGAATAGACAGAATCCATGATAACAAGGTCGTCCGCGTAAGCAACAGCCTTGACGCCGTTGATCTCAAGTATTCGATTTAGACCATAAAGCCTATTTTAGGCGTGAAAAATGAACTTTGAGCAGAAAATGTAATTTTTGGAAGCCAGTAACTGATTTTTGGTATATAGACAATATGAATTTCAATATATAGACAGAAATTCCTGATTTAAAAATTAAATAAATGTAATGAAAAAAAATAAAAATTATTATAAATTGTTTCATCTTAAGATAAATATAATAAAAATTCGAGAACAGTTGAAGCGATTCTCCAGTTTTTAAATTAAGCTCATTAATCATATTATTCTGAAATATTTGTTATTCTTTGCAAAAAATCATCTTTTTTTAAAGCTTAATGATTTTTATTTTATTTTATATATTTAACTATACGGTTAGTTTTTGTCAATGTACCAAATTTTTGTTTAGCTCATCAAAAAATGACAATATAAACCAAAAAAGAAACAAAACTTTAGAAAAACTATAATATAAGCTTATACTATGTGTGTAGGTGGACTAAGGTTAAGAGATGATAATTTTTTATTTTAACTATGGATGGCTCTGTGTGGTTAAAAAACCACAAATCTTTTTAACCGCAAAATCCGCCTTATTAAAAAATAAACATATAAGATAAATATAAATGTGTCTTATATTTCGGCAAACCATAGCTAATTATATCGCATATATATATCTGTGCGAGCTGATGTTCTTTATCTTCTTCCCAATATATTATAAGTATATATAAATGTGAAGATTTTTTTGTATACTTTATAAAATTTTATGTAATATTACAAAATTATTTTTTTATGCAGCGTGGGTTTTTATATTATATTTATAAAAAAACTTTAATAAAGTTTGGTGAATAACTTTGAACTTTGCACATAATATATATGTCTTCAAAAATAGCCGCATCTCATTCATAATATAAAGAGATCAATTTAAAGAAGGTTACTATAACGAAACATTTGGGCTTTTTGAAGCTCATTTTAACTTGTTTGCAAAATTAATTATTTGCAACAAAAAAATCAAACTTATATTATTTACAAGAAAAAAAAATAAAGAAAATAGTTTCACAATTTATAAATCAAAGAAAATTTTATCTATAAATAATAATAAAGTTTTCCCATTGCATAATATACAAAATGTACAAAGAAAACGTTTTGTTTATATTAATAAAAAATATTTATTGTTTTAAGAAGTTTTCACCGCGCGATAACAATAATAATTTTATATACTAATTTTTATATGCTTTTGTTGTTGCGGAAAATTATAACTAATAATAATAAATATTCACAGCTTATTTATTCAATATAATTAAACTATATGAAAACAAAAAAATATTGCTACAATTAATATTTATTATTTTATAATCGACTCATAACACAAGTTATAGTAAAATTTGCAGTTAACTAAACATATATAAATTTTTCCTTATTGTTTTATGGAAGAATATCAAATAGAAATTTATTTGTGAAATTTATAATTAATATAAAATGATATATACCTAGGTTTATTAATTCAAAAAAATATTTTAGTTGAAAAATACGTGAAACCGCAAATTAATGATTGCGAGCAAGAAGTTATGTTATATAGTTTTTTTTCTCAGCCATACTAATGATGGGACGTAGGTCCCGAAACGAGTTTTAAGTGCTGAGATTACTTCATTTATTATTTGTTTTTAGAAAACATGGTTTTTCTAAAGGAAAGAAAATTTTCAAGGTTGGGCGAAGAAAGGTACGCTCTGCCTTGGCCGACCCACTATTTTTTTTTTAGAATAGCCTTGCTTTAAATTAGACCGATTAGCCTTTTTTTAAATATTTACATATTTCAAATAAACGGTCGAAAAAAAGTAAAATTTTATTTCTAATATTTATTTGTATATGGAACTTCGAAGTTTTGTTTTAGGTCTTTACACTATTATACGCAGCAAAAAATTCGTCCTTTTTTACAAAATTGGCAAAATTTTGTCGAACTTTTTGTGAAAGTAGATTTTTTTTTTGAAAAATCGGTCGTAAGTACTTACCGCTTTATATTAGCGTAAAGACCTTAAACTACAAATTTGAAGATACACTTAAGTAAAATGTAATAAACAAAATTTAAATTGTTTACTATACATGGATCAAGCTATGCAACAAAAAGGAAGAAAGTTGTGTAGCAAGTTGCTCTGGTGTAGTACATAGGTAAAATAAGTTCAGCTTTTCCTATATTCTTATTGAAAAATATTGGTTTTTGTGGTTTTTCTTTTCAAAACACCCACAATTTGTTATTGTGTGTGACAAAGTGTTTACTATATTGTAATAATTTTCTTTTTTTAAAGCAATTAATAAAGGGAAAACATTTTCCTATGTACGATATAATGGAGCTTCTATGTATAGATTTTTGAAATGGGCTCTGCAATAAACAAAACAATTAAAATTGATGTGACAAATAGAATAGAATTTTGTTGTTATTGTTATTTGTGTTATATAAAATCTTAACAAATAATAAAATAAAAAAAGTAATAAACACATTCGTAGGCGTATATTAAATTGTATATTTCGCAGAATGACGCGATATTCAAAGATATGCCAAACGCTTAGGGGAGACTATACCATATTGCATCATATAAAAATGATAATAATACATTTTAATCAATTTCAACAGATTTTTTTTAATTATTTAACATAATGCGGTAAATAATGAAATTTTTCTTTCTTTCAGGTAAGCCAGATATTGCAATCAAGAAGCTTTTAAGAGTATGACGAATACAAACGTGTAAGTGTTTTTTACAGATTTTATGATATACTGGAAAATATATTTAAAATGTTGATCAGTGTTGCTCAAAAACTTTGATTTTATTTACTAAAAAAATGCAAATGTGTAATTAATCATAATATTAACTGGATTTCAATTCATTTGTTATTATTATTACAATAATCTTATTAAATAAATTAATTATATAAAAAATGCCAAAATATTCATATATATATGAAAAACGTGCTAAATTTTTATAAAATGTGGCATCGCTGAGACGACGTTTAAAATAACCAATATTATTTTCTATTAACTTGTCCCTCATTTTATTAAGTCGTTTTTTGTAAATAAATTTCATATGCGATTGTTCAAAAAAATTATGTACCAAAGTTCCAAGAAGAAGTGGGATGCTAATTTTACCTTTATCCCTTTTTAGAATTTTGGAGAACTACTTGTGCTATTCGTTTCTTAATTTTAATTATATTTAAATCTCAATTTTTTTTTATTGCAATTTAAAACTTTTGTTGTCGGCATTTTGTGTTATTTTTTATTATTGATTTATTTATTTTTCAAAAGATGGAAATACAAATTTTAGAAAAACAAATATTGGTACAGCCGAAAAAATGGTATCAATTTCATTCTCCTATTTTTAATATCCGTTTGGCGTAATTTTCTTTCTGCTGAACATGTCTTCCGACAAACTTTTTGTGAAAAGTGTTGTTTAAATTAGTATACTAATGGATACTGGAAGGATAGAATTGGTATTTGATACCCACTTCGTTCCCCACTTTTTCATGTTTTTAATAAATTAGGACTTTAGTGATAAAACTTTTCTATCAACCCAGCTGAACATCTCCAGCAAAACGTAAATTTGTTTTATAAATAAGTTGTAACTATAATAATTGGTACCTTAATTAGTACTAAGATCACCCCCTTTTTTACATTTAGATAGAGGACTATTGTTATAAAACTTGAATTTCGGCCGCACATTTTTTTATATTTTGTTCCTCTAATTTTACCACCCGATGGGAAGATTCGGTACCTTATGTCTTTCCCTCTTGCTCTTATTCGGTATTTTGTAATTTACCCCAGTTGGACAACATTCTTAACATCCTCCAAATAGTCCATTTTTTATAAGAAATTAGTACCTAAAAAATATCATCTTTTTTTGTCCTTCGTATAAAAGATTTATCTTAGCCACAATTTTTTTTGTTTTTAGTTTAAATTGTTTGAATTAGTGGTAAGTATAATTGGTACTCGAGGGACAGAATTGTTACCTCCTTCCTAACTCTTTTCCCTTTTCGGTTTTTTGTATTAAAATGTGCCAATTATCCAAGCCGGAGAAAATTCTCTAAATCATCTAATTTTGTGTACTCTGTAACAATTTACACTCTCGTGAAAAAATTACCAACTGGGATCACCCCTTTTTCGTCCTTTTGATGGTGAATTTTCGTTATAAAATTTTAATTTTGGTCAGCGAAACTTTTTTGTCTTTTGTCCGGCTAACTAGAAATCTAAACGACGAAAAAAATTGTGTTACTAGTTGGTACCAATATTTTCCTAAAGTACTAATTTCTACTGAGTGGGCTCTAATTCCTAACAACAAATTGGACGATTTAGAGAATTTTGTCCGGCTGGAGTGATTCGAAAGTTTTATCACTAAAGTATCAAAATATAAATAACTGAAAAGGCAAAGTACTGAGGCCCGATTATAAACTCGATATTATCGATATCGAGACGAGATTAAAATTGCGATACGCTCGAATGTAGCTATTACGACTTCTAGATGATAATGTAAGTTTAAATTGATCATAACATTGAAAATGTATATAAATTATACCACTCGATCCGATCGAGAAGTCATAATAACTACATTCGAGCGTATCGGAATTTTAATCTCGACTCGATATCGATAATATCGAGTTTCATAATCGGGCCTCTGATTCGGTTTTAGTTAGAAGGACAAAAACAGACGAAAATAAAAATTTTATTACGAAAATTCACCATCTTAACGTTTACCCGGGAGTTCTAATTAAGTAGATATTTATTTCTTATAAAAGAATTGACGACTTGGAGAATGTTGAAATAGTTGTCCGGCTGGGGATGATTAAAAAGTCTTATCACTAAAGTCTCCAAATACAAAAAAAAAACGAATAAGAGGGTAAGACAGAGAGTATCGATTCTGCCCCTCGTGTAGTAATTAGAAATAATGCCAACCAAGTTTTCCATACAAATTTTAGTTAGAAAGACAACAAAAAATTTCAGGCTATAATATTAATTTTAATATGAAAATTCAACATTTAAATGTCGAAAAAAGGATGTTCACAATGGGTACAAATTGTTTTCTGGGAGTACCAATTAGGTACTAATTTCCTATAAACAATTTGACGATTCAAAGAATGTTGAAAATGTTGACCGGCTGAGAGTTATTGAAAAGTTTTATCACTAAAGTCTCAAATTGATTGATTGATTTAAGAAAATATTTTAAAAAGGGAGAGAGTAAGGAAGAGGGTCCTCTCCCAATTAGTACTAATTCAAACAAAAGTTTCTACAAAATTTGAAGTTTTTCCGATTGGAACAAAATCACGCCAGCCGAACATTGAAAAATAGGAAAAAAATATTTGTATCAATTTTTCCGTGAGTGCAAATTAGTACCAATTTTGATACTAATTTCTTATAAAAAAATTATGCCATTTATGGAGACATTTGTCCAACCGGGGATTGACGCAATCAATTTGTAGTAAAATTAAAAATTTTAATATATAAAATATATTAGACATTAGTCGTGACTTCCGACAGTTCTAACTATATGTATAAGGAACATTGATATCACAAAAAAAATTGTCTAAAAATGACATAATTAATTATAATAAATTGACTCTTCAACCGTTTATCGCATATTTAATAAATTATTGCCCCATTAATTTAGCAGCCACTTTTCTTCTAACTAACATATAAATCACAATATTTTGACATTAAGTCATATAACAACCCAGCGAATTTCCCTCCTATATAACCAACTTAATTATCATCATTGTCAACTTAATTCTTCATTCCAGGTTATTAAAATCATATCACACAATAATAATAAGACACTAAATATCTATATAACTATTTATATGAAGAAACAAACATAAATCAAAAGAAATTACCCAGACACGATATCCATATACACAGACAACATCGTACACACGCATTTCCACCCACCCTACGCTCTGCTACCGTTTTCTTAGAATGAAAAAAAAGAAAAACCAAATTTTCCTTATGCGTTAACAAGACAGTAATATTTAAGAAAAATTCCTTAAACATGTTGTAAAAAAAACATGTAAATTGTCAAGAATGTTTACAATAATGTTGTGGACGTTATTTTTATGTTTTTCTTCGTTTTTCTTTATTTTTCTTTTGCTATTTGAATATATGTGTGTGTGTTCGCAGTTCACATTTCACAAAAGACAATGTTTTATTGTGTTGTTAATTTAGAATAGCAGCAGCAGCATAAGGAATATATTTGTTCTTTCAAGAACATTTATATAAAATAAAGAAAAATTCGTATATATATATATGAGATGAGAACACACTGGAAAAAGAAAAGCAAAGAAAAAATGAATATAAAAATGTCAAGAGGTTAAACAATAAATAGACTTGGCGCCGAGGTCATCTTGGTACATATTGTGTATTTTGTATTGTATTTTTGCTTCATGCAAGAAGATCTTTATTTTTTCTGAATAGAATTTCTTTCGTATATATGGGAAAATGTAAGTAAAATGTGTACAAAGTTATTTGATAAAAAAAAAATAAAGAAAATTTTCAAGTTATTTATGGAATACTTGTTCTGCGCTCGTGTATATTATACCTACTCATAAAAAATATGTAATTGTACATGCGAGAAATCATATACTATATTTATTAGGGAGTCCATTTTCGCTTTTACTATTAAAACAAAAAATCTTTTATATATGGAGTTTCTATGTGTATTGTGTATGTGGACGGATGTGACTAAATTTTTGTGTGGGTAGTTTTTTTTTTTGGTAATTCTATAGTCTATAATAACTTTTAAGGTCTATAGGTCAAAGAGCTCCCATATGATTTTTTTAAATCACCGAAAAACCAAAAAAATGAACCAGAATATATTTGATTTTCTTGCGAATTTTTTTAAGTTTTCAGAATTTTTTTATTTATAAACATTCATAAGAATTTGTTAGTTATCAAAATTCGAATTTTTTGTATACCATTAGAGTGGTCCACTTTAGAGGTGCTCCCATACGAAAAAATGGTTGAAAAAATATAAGAATATCGAGAAAATTTTTCACTAAGAAACGGATTCGACCAAATTTTTGTGTAGGTAGATAATGTATTATTAGTATTTACATAGTCTATGATTAATTTCTTCCGAATTTTATTTATCAAAATTCATTAGACCCGTATCATTTTTTATGCGATTCGGGTGGTCCACTTAAGAATTAGGGTCATCTTAATATTTCACATATTGTACTAAGTGCACTAGTGGATGGATTTGTTGAAACCCCTTCTGATTTTGATTGTATATTCAAAATTTCTTCGTTATTGGAATTCATCAGACCCGTATTTTTTATAAATATGCCATTGGGGTGTTCCACTTAAGAATTTGGAGGATGCTAAAATTTAACAATTTTACTTTTGACAATCATGTGGTCTGGATTTGGTAAAATTTTAGTAGGGAGTAGTAAGTAGTTCCATAAAAATTTTGATATTGCAATAAATATTTAAATAAAATAATAATATGAGTTACTTAATAGAGAAGTTAGACGACTGAGATCAAACGTAAGGTGTACAGTAAAAGCAACATCTCAGTATTTTGCTGGGTGTTCTGGAATTTCGATTAAAAATGTTACGATGACAAATTATTTTTTTTACTGAAAACATTTAAATTAAAAGATAAACACAATTAATTAGTATTAATTTGGTACTTATTACATAAAAACTAAAGTACAATTTTATTGAAAATTCCATTTAAAAGTAAAACTGCCATAAGTTCTATAAATTATGTCCGACTGAAAATTATTTTTCTGAAGCAATATGACCGACCGTTTTGAGACTTGTTTCTAGTAGTTTTTCAGCTACAAATCGGCTTTCACGAAATTTCTTCCTATATATGTTTGGCGACCACCCTAATATTTATATAAAAGATTTTGTTCATATATAGTTTATAAATTTTAAAGATTTTTCCAAGTCCTTTCGTAAAAAAAATAACTTTCTTATAAAGACAATAGAAACGTGTTTTATAAAAAAAATTATTTTATAGATAAAATTTTATAAAAAACAATTAAAATTTATTGAAATATTCTAGATGAATTTATTTTTAGTCGAGCCTTCGCAATGATTACGTTAAAAGATATATTTTTTTTACCCCAAAAACGATTTTATAAATAGTTTTTGTTTTAATAAATTAAATTAATTAAATCGTTATTTTTTTATTATTTCTGTTGATCCAAGAGGATAGTATTTATACTAAGAAATCGCGGTCCAATATTATACAAACCAAACTATTGTTCATTATTTCTCATTTCATTTATTTATCTGTAGTTGCAATCATCTGCTATAATATAGGGTAATGTTTGCAATTATTGGCTTTTTAGTGTATTTTATATTTTATACTGCAATCTGGTAGATTTGTCTTTTTAATTGACAGAATTTTCTGACAAAAATGTAAATCTTTCCCTTCAAATTACCGATAATTCTTCCTTTGTTGATTAAAATTATCCAACATGAATATCTAAAAACATATCGTTGACTGAAATGTGTTTTGTCAATAAATAATTTTCTAGAATACAAATTATTGTTGTAATGGTAACTCGATTATAACGATAAAAAATTAATTGACTCCAACAAAAAAATATTTTACCATACATTTTTCGATCAAAAGTGAATTAAAAATACATTCATTTAGCTTCTTTTTTTGGATTTTTGATAATTTTCAAAAATTCGACGTCGAATTTAATTTCAATCAAGTCAGACCACTGACCAATTTTTTCAGAAATTTAATACAAAGAAGACTATTTATTTATTTTTTTACATATCATTTATACGTCTGCAGTTGCATTCTACTACGATATTTTTTCTTTAGGGTATTGTTGGCAGTTATTGGCTACTTTCTCAATTTTAATTTTTAAACGTTGCGGAAACAGGAACTTTCTACGGTTGGTGGTCTTGATTGGTTAATTTTACATTTCAATTTACAACAATTTCTGTTAAAAAGCAAATATACGTTAAAGTTACTGTTAACTAGGCTGACCATAGAAGATAGAACGAAACAAATAAACAAAATTTGTGAACTGTTTAATTACTTTAAATTTGTTATTTTAAATGCTTGCATTAGAATTTAAAATAACAAAAAAAAATGAATTCGAATTACCAGTAATTTATATTTAAATAAAAGGTACTTACTAGTTACTTGCTCTTTAATTCCACAAGGAAATATTTTGATTTATCTTTTAAATTATAAAGATAAAGGATAATTTTTTCAAAAAAAAATCTGAAAAACGAAAAATATTAATATGGGCTTTTCAAAAGACCAAAAAATGTTTGTTAAACCTGTGAATTAAAAAGGTCCATACCTAAATACAAACCACCCAGCGTAACAATTGTCACTAATAACAAATCTATAAATATTTTTAAAATATTTAGAAACAAAAAATTGTGATAACATAAAATTTGAATCGAATATCAGGACAAACAATAAATTTTATTATATTTAGCAGTACAGCAGACCTCACCCTGTGAAACAAAAACTGTCCTGCTGAAAATCTATAATTTGGTCAGATTACTGTTAACTGTTCCTATTACCCTATAACTATATATATAGTAAACTAACTCATCTCTAAACTTTTATTAAAATAATTTTAAAAGACAGCAATTTATCTATATATCAACAAAAAGAAATTAAATTCGCTGAGTTGAATATTAATTTATATAAATAAATTGTAAATTTTATATAAAGCGCTTGCATCAGAATGTCTTTTGAAAAAAAAAATGCCTTTTAGTAAAAACTATTATTATTCCACGATTGTTCTTTCGATTAAATATATTGTTGTTTTTGATGTTTTCTTTGCAAAATGATGGCAAAAATATATAGTTTTAATTGGATGTTATTGTACAATTTCAAAGAATATTATATAATTCCATATTATTCTTGTTGTGCAATAAATTAAATTTAGCTTGTCGTTTTTTTTGCGGTACCATATTACTATATGGTTTGATGCGCAAGGTTCGTTTTATGAAACATATAAATTGTAACATTTTATATCATGGTGGCCCTCAAATTTATGGCTAAAGAGCTGCAACATTTAAAAAATAAAATTTATTGTATAAATTTACATTTTTTCCTTTTGTTGAATTTTTCGATATTTTTTTTAAATAATAGAGATGATTAACAAAATATGATAACAATGGTAATGTGAATTTTTATTTTATTTTATTGTTTATAATTTAAGATTCGTTATATTTATAATAAAAGAGCGATTTGAGCATTTTTTTTTTTAATATTTTTTAAATATCCTTTGTGGAGCTTGTTGAGCAAATTGAGGTTCTGCATGGGCATCACTGTTTTATATTATAAAAATAATTTATTTGATGAACTGATACATTTATTGTAAAAAAGTGCAGTTTATTTAGACTTAATATAAATGGAAAGACATGCATTTCATTATTATATGCTAAGCGCATAATAATATAATGAACTATAGTAGAGAATGATGTTATTGTACAAAATGCATCGAGACTCTAGAGGAGTCAGCAATGCATGAGAAAATTCTTTAAGATTTTCAGATTGATATTCGTGTATATAGTAACTTGACATTTTAAACATAAGGTCAATAATAATTTATGTAATTTTTATCATAAGATGATGAGAAATTTATTTGTTATTTAATTGTTTATATATTTTTAGAATTTATTCGACTCAAAGAGGAAACATATTGGGACTTTTTTTTTATCTACAATAAAATAGTCAAAAATAAGCAAAATCTTGTAATAAATTCTAAAATCTAAACTAATTTTTGTCAATTTGAATAATATTATACGGATCTGATCTTACATCATACAATTTTTATATAAATATTTTACAATTTAAATACATTTTTACCATTTTTAAAAAATTCGAAAAAAAAACTATTACTCGACTATAATTTTTTTTTTAATTTAATATTTAATAATTAACCTAAATTGATCTAAATAAATGTTTTTCTTTTTTAAATTTAAATTATATTTAAAGAAAAAAATGCATTTACTTGTATATTATAGAGTTCATTCAGAATCCCGCACAGGCGAGCAAAATTGGTACAAATTAACACATATATATATACATACTTTACTAAAGGGCACGAAACGAAAAGATTTCGAATTTCCAAAAAATGTAACTTTATAAATTTGTTTTACTGTTTAAAAAGTTACAAAATATGTTTCGGTTTGACTCAACCTTAAATATTGTAACAATTCAAGGAAAAATTCTAAATTTATTGACCTTTGTGGTTCTCTATCTTCATAATTAATCAATTCTTCTGTGAGTTATAATAAGAAACATAACCTTAAAAAAAATATTTGAAATAACAACCCCATAGAAATTTTAATGAAAATTATCTATTCTATTTATTAAATATTAACGGTTACTATATTCGATATACGTATGTAATTAATAGACAGATATAACAATTGACACACGGAAGCCCGCATTCTATGTCATATCGAAAAACCTTCGTATCTGTCACATTTTTACATGCGTAGATGACATGCACTAACTATATATGCATTATGCATATAAACAATGCTATTTAAAATGCATAACATGCCACTGGTATTACGCGTCTTTAAAGGCAGCTATACATAATTTTTATAAAAGACAAACAATAAAATTATATTTATCGTACATTTGTTTAAAACCGGCATATTAAATTATCATTTCGGTATTTATGAAACGATACGAAAGAACCGGCATTACGCATATTTTAATAATTTATAAATATTTGGTTTTTGGTTAACGAACGCATGATCCTAATTAGATAATGGATCTTTGCAGTCTAATGCGCGATAAGAAGAGTATGTACGCATAGCACGATGTTTAACAATCATAAATAATGGTGTTAAAGGCTTTTACAGGGTTTTTCAAAAGATACCATCTATTAAGCTTCAATATAATAAACTAAACGTATCGTACTTGGCTTGCATACAAATTAAAATATATTTTATATAATTAAAACTATCAAAAAGACTTTTATTTTTATTGGTTATGGTCTAGGTAAGCCAACACAAATATATCTTATGTTTATTATCAGAAGTATATTACGTAAACAAGACTCAGTCTGATGCTATATAAAGCGGTTCAAGAGAAGCGAGCAAGACTGGAATGCAACTTTTACTACCTTTGTAGAATTTTGACTATCTCGCATATAAAGTAGCAAAACTAGAGTTTGTGTAACTCAAGGAATCAGAACAGAAAATATTATTAATGCGTTAAAAGAAAAATAAATATTTGTATACGGTGAAGTCTTTTAAATGGAAATTATTTTTCTGAAGCAATATGAAAGTTTTTTTTTATTAAGAGTATGTCCACTACTAAGGTACGGGGGAACTCAGATAACTTCTGAACTATTAGACTTTTC
>JANSTW010050856.1:0-12630 GCA_027564275.1 Diadocidia ferruginosa
TAAAAATTATTAAAAAACTGTGTTTATATTTTGGCTTCTATTTAACGGGTTTGAGAATTAGAAAAAAGCTTGTTAAAGCTTTGGACGTTGTCTGGGCAGAAAGTTCATTTTTTTGTTCTGAAGAACTCCTTTATCATTTCTATAAATAATATCACCAAAATTAGCCATTCTTGTAATTTCTTCATACAAACTTTTAACCACCCCCCCCCCCAAAGGGATTCGCCACCCTAACTCCAGAACAAAAAAAATTTGTTAGGACCTCCTCAACACTTTCATCATAAAGGATTTCCGCGGCTGCCCTGGTATGTGAACTTTAGCCATGTCTGTTGACATGACATAACACCCAGGCCATACCACCTAAAGCTTTAACAAGCTTTTTTTCTAATTTTCTATAATGCTTAAATCCGGTATAGCAGCCAAAATATATATCTATCGCTTTGTTTATAATTTTTAGAAGGGATATTTTATCGGTTTTTAGCGGACACAAACGAATAAATAGCTATTGTGTGATTTTAGCGACTTTAAGCTTTGGGCATTGTATTTTTTCACCAAAATTATTTATTCCAGAAAATCTTTATTTTAAAAATGATTCAAATAAACGTTGCCTATCTGTATGCATTGATTCCGGTTGGTACGATTTCCGCCATATATCTAATCCGAAAATTACGTGAATTACAATGGGGTTGGGTCACCAATAATAGTTCACTACAAGGCAAAATATATGTAGTCACTGGTGCTAATACCGGACTTGGCTTTGAGACAGCTAAAGCTCTTGTTGCACGTGGCGCAACTGTTGTTATGGCTTGCCGAAATGTTGAACTAGCTAATGAAGCAATTGCCAAAATTCGTCTTGAAACAGCCGCAGGAACAATGGTAATAGCATAATATTTTTCCTATAAAATTACTAATTTACTTATTTCCTTACCTTAGTCTGTGATTCAAGTGGATTTGGCCTCGTTTGACTCAATAAAAGAATTTTCAAAAACACTTCAAGTAAAATATCCGGTATTTGATTGTCTAATTGAAAATGCCGGCTTAGCCGTAAAGACCAGTCAATTGACACAAGAAAACATTGAAGTTCATTTTGCCGTAAATCATTTGGGACATTTCCTTCTTACGCAATTGCTCAGCGATCAAATCAAAAAGAATCGCAGCCGAGTAGTGGTAGTCTCTTCGTTGATGCATCAAAAAGGAAAAATTGATTTTGACAATTTAGGAAAACTTATCGAACAGACACAATCTTCAAGATCCAATACCTATTACAATGACTCAAAACTAGCGAATTTTTATTTTGCTCAAGAACTGTACAGAAAAGGCTACGATTGTCATGTACTGTGTCCAGGACTTTGCCATACAGACTTTTTCCGTGATTATAATCCAAAATGGTATCATTACATATTGTTTGCACCTGTCGTTTGGCTAATGTTACGATCAGCAAAACAGGTACCGATTTTTTGTTTATTTTTTCTGTTATGCTAAATCTGAATAATTTTTAGGGAGCTCAGAATATTATCCACTGTGCAACAGACAATGTTAACTCAGATGACAAAAACCCAGCAACCGGTTACATGATTCGAAATTTGAAACAAACCAAATCTAAAGTTAATTTCAACAAAACGGTAGCCGAGAAATTGTGGAATGAAAGTTTGAAAATGTGTGAAAGGGCGTTACAATAATAATTATTAATCGATTTTCTAAATTAAAATTTAAAATATCATATGATCAAATTAGCCAGATTTTTCTAACTTTTATATGAAATAAACCAAATTATTTAACATCTTTCTATATTTTGTGTGCCCATATGATACCAACTGATAGTTTAAAACCCGCCCATCTGATCACCAAAAAAGTAGCTAGTGCGAGTTGCTGACAACACTATACCTTTGATATAGTCGTCAATGAAAACCATGGTATCAGATAGAAAAAAGGGTAAAATGGTCCCTATGCTTTGGATATATTGTATTGTAATTGTTGTAATAAACCTTTGGTCGAGGAATTTTATTTCTATTTGTTAGCTAGTAGGTATACGAAATACCTGAAACAATAAAGATGTCGTGTTCATAGACTCTAAACTACTTGCCAGCAACCTAACTAAGTTTCACTTTTAGTGGAAAAATACTTTTTCACACTCAAACGTAACAAAGGAAGTGAACAAAACAGGGTCTAACAGTCCCTAAAAATAATCCAGTGAGGAAACTTATGATATATCTTCTCAAGGTTAATGTCTCGTCGACATCAATGGTGACTTGACATAACACACAAAAGCTTTAACACGTTTTTTTTTTCTAATTCTCAAACCCGTTATAGCAACCAAATACAAAAACCCATCGCTTTGTTTATAATTTTAAGAAGGGAAATTTAATCGTTTTTAGCAATTTTTAGCGAAACAATAAATAATTTTTCGTGTTTAAGCTTTTTAAAGCATTTGAATGTTATGTCAGGTTACCGTCATCAATATGCCCGCTATGTGCCCTCCTACGGCAGGCTTCCTAAAACTAGGATCAACATACCATTAGTCATCAGCATAACGATGGCCACAATTGAATCGGACGTATCTACGTTTTTGTCGTTTTACAAAAAAGTAATTGAGATACGTCCGATTCCTTTGTTAATTATGTAAATACGTATTTTTAAACCAGAAATAACCAATTTTACCAAAGTTACAGTTTTACCAAATTAATACAAAATTATGTAAATGCTATAATAAACAAAATTCCATCCATATCTCAATTTCTGCAATTTGCGAGATACCTCTGATTCAATTGAGGCCATCGATAAATATGCGTCAATTTATTTGACCTTTTAAGAAATGCTTCCAATAACCAAACTGCAACATATCCGAAATATGATATATATTGTTCAATAGGATGACCATGCGCAAAAACCAGTCTTCCCCTTAATATGTAATGTATGATGGTAATGAATAAAAAAGTAGTTTTACAGTCAAATTATGTCTGTAGTATATCTAAACTAAAAATACAAATATTGTGAATTTAAATGCGTTATTGTTGTGGTACAACTGATATAATTTTGACAGACCAAATTCTTCCGTTAAACTTACATTTTATTTTAAACTAAAACCAAAGTTTAAACTGACACCGAACAATTTATTTTTTTAAACTTAAGTTTAAAGTGTTGTCTAGTTTAATCTCCGACTGTAAAATTGCTACTTAAGCAATCAATATTAAAATGAACGATGGAAAGCAAAATGCCTAATTCGAAACCACGTGATGCACTTCGTACATGTAATTCGCACACTACCAAAGTAACAAAACCTAGCCTGGACTCTACAGTTCATATAGTGTAAATACAAAGGCATGCTCAGATCTTTTGGTTCCCCGCAAAATCTAAAACAATGATTCAAAATCATGAATCAATCATATTTCAATCATTAGTAAATAATTAGATATATAATTCATCGTTAGCCTATTCAAATACTTCGCATGCTTATTGACGCTCGATAACTGTAATTTACCTTTCTAAAAAATACATCAAAAAGGACTGTCATTTTCGACGCTAGGAACTTTCGGTGCTACGCAATTCGATGCTACGCACTTTCAATGCTAGGCACTTTTGGTGCTGGGAACTTTCGGTGCAAGGTGATTCGGTGCAAGGAAATTCCGTGCTAGGCAATTCGGTGCTACGCAATTCGAAGCTAGGCACTTTCGGTGTTGGGTACTTTCAGTGCAAGGAAATTCACCGGTTCATTTTGGACAAAAACCCACTATTTTTGTATTTTTTGAGCAAAAATTAAATAAGACAAAATCAATTACAAAAAAATCAAGATGGCGCGGTAATTCAAAGTGGCGTGAAAACACAAACATTTAATAACTCCGGTCTTAGAGAATAATGACCAAATTCTCAATGATATGCACGAGGAAAACTTTTGATGCACGATTAAGGACTTGCAGCGCTCTTTCAAAAAAAATGTTAATGAAATCAGCCACTCCTTATCTTATGGTAAAAATTCAAGATTTCGTCATTTTTTCATATTTTAGAAACACTTTATGGAAAAACTTTGTATACAAAAGTAGTAGGAAATTAAGTTATGTTTTTATTTTTAGTGCCAAAAGTCACCACTGGTATTTTTACTTATATTTACTTTATATTATAAATATAAAACTAACAATATTATGAAAAAAGAGCGTATACAAGAGTTATAGTAAACCTTAATCCAATTATTTGTGTTCACTAGAAAGCTCTAATAATGGTGTTGCTTAGTTTAGGCAAAAAATAAAAACTCACCGCAGGCCTGAAATTACGACAACTTCTCTCATTAAGGATTTGCTCAAATGTTGATGAGAGTGAGTTTTTGTTGTCCCATAATTTGGATGTCATTTAGCCTCTAAGTCGAAGGGGAGTGGGTGCTTTCACACGATTTTTTCAAATGGCGGTTAGAATATGATATACAGAAAGTTTTTTACCAGAGAGCGGCTTTGTTAAATTTTTGCTGAGGGTGAGTTTTAAGTAATGCAATACTCTCAAATTGCGGGTCTCTAGAAAAAAATGGGCGGGTCTACCATTGTAATTGTTAATTTGTAAAAATATGAGTTATTAGATAAGATTAAACATTTGTGTGAGTTTTTAATGGTTTTTAAAATTATTTTACTGAATAATAAATATCAGACAAGGGACATCTTGTTAGATTATTTCCATAACCGAACAAGTCAGGATTATTTTTTATGATCGGAAATGGATATGGTGCTCCAATTTTTATTTTACTCTTGTATTACATTCTGAATTGTCTTTTTATTAAATTAACATTGAAAATTCAATGTTAATTTAATAATACAAAATGCAATGTTTAATATAGCTTCCCAAAGATGTCGCAACTAAAATTTGTTCTAATTGTGATGTATAAGACAATGATTTTAGAGATCTGGTTAAAATGACAAAAGATAGTAAAAACAGTATCCCAGTTTGGCTTTAGGCTCTCGGATTAAAACCAAAAACGGAATAAAAATGGTGAAGTTAAAAACTTTTAGCTATGTAAAGTCATCAAAAACAGTTTTCTATCGGGGTGTCCTATTGTTATTATTAAGAGTTACTTATACCAATGCAGTGGGTAACTTTGATGCACGTTTGAGCGCACATCTTTCGATGAAATGTTACAATTTTTTTTATTGGCATTCATTCATAAATTAAATAAAAAGAGGGTGGAAGAAATGCTTTTTTAAATTTTTTTTGTGGTATTTTTTATTAAAAAAACCAAATGTGAACTTTGGTGCATGTTTCAGAAAAGTTGGTTAAAAAAAATTTAATTTTAATATTTACAAAATATTTATACAAACATCGTGGAATAGAGTTTTTTTTCCAAATTTTATTTTGAAATTTAATTATAACAATTTGTCTATGAGTCTGACAGGAAAAAAGTAGATTTTTTTTCTTTTCTTTTTCACATTATTTGTACTAGTAGTTCCCCTATTCACCGTTAATCGCTGTAGGTCGGTATCAAGCGGTGTTAAGTCTTTGGTAAAATTAAATGATTCGAATATTTCAGCTAAATTATGGACGTGAACGTGGAAAACTATGAAGACATATTTGGTCGAGGTGTAGCCAAGAAAGTTAATGATCAAGTTTATTTGGAATTTTCTGATGAATACGAGCATGTTGATGGAGATATTGAATATTTGCTTGAGAATGTGCTGATGTCTATTCCAAGTGAATTGACCAAATCGTATGAAAACCTTGCTGACTTATACAACAGTACGATAAACAGATCTTGTAACTGTGCAAACAGTTGTGCTGATAAATTGGTCAAATGCTTGCATGGTTCAAACTATTGTGTCATTAAAACGGATAATGGAAACAGAGAATTAGTTTTAAATAAAACAAGACCAGTTCATGATTTGATATATGAATGCAATTCAAATTGTTCGTGTGAATCATCTATGTGTCACAATCGATTAGTTCAATTTGGGCCTCGTAAACATTTAAAAATAATAAATTGCTTACATTTAAACGATCAACTCGGTTTGATAACAACACAAGCCATTCCCGAAGGAGCATTTATTTGTGAATATGCCGGCGAAATTTTAACCAAATCGGAAGCTCTAAAAAGGCATTCCCTAAACTCTAATGAGACTGAATCCATGAACTACATAATCTGCCTAAATGAATACTCAATACAGATTAATGAATCAGCAGACGGCCACAGTCATATTCAAACATTTGTTGATCCCACGCAAAGAGGAAGCATCGGCAGATATTTAAATCATAGCTGTGATCCTAATTGTGAAATTTTAAGCGTACGAATCGACAGCATTTTGCCAAAATTAGGTAATAACAGGCCTTGTTCTCCTTAAGTGGCAGTAAAATTTATATTGTTTCTTTGTAGGAATATTTGCCAAGAGAAATATTGCCATTGACGAAGAATTGTGCTTTGATTATGGTGACAATTGTGACTCGAATGAATCGTCGTCGGACAGAAAAGTCATTCGTAAAAAATGTTTTTGTGGTTCACAAAAATGTAGATTCTATTTGCCAAATAATATTTATAGCGACTTATAAAACAAAATAATATTTTTCAATTTGTAAAAATAAAAAATAAATCCCAATATAAATAAATCTCCAAAAAATGTTAAAGTCTTATTGAATCTATAATACTCACCTGAAGAACAGACTAAAGATCACTGTATCGAGCCCTTTACCATTGTTACCTGAGGCCCGATTATTAAACTCGATATTATCGGTATCGAGTCGAGATTAAAATTCCTATACGCTCGAATGCTATTATGACTTCTCGATCGGATCGAGTGGTATAATTTATATACATTTTTATTGTTATACTCAATTTAAACTTACATTATCATATAGAAGTCATATAATAGCTACATTCGAGCGTATCGGAATATTAATCTCGACTCGATACTGATAATATCGAGTTTCATAATCGGGAATCTGGTTTACTTGCATTTTTCGCCACCTTCAATTTTGAAAAATTAGCCTTTAATGTCCACAAAATTCTCCAATTCAAACGCTACAAATAAGTTATCTCAAATACGTGTAGGTCTGGAGAATAATGTCCAAGTTTTGAGGTCGTCTCTTTGGTATTTATTTATTTGGTCGTATGGTAAGTTGGTCTCTTCCTTGTTGACTGTTGATCATAAAATCACTTATTGTAGATAGACGTTCACTACACAATTGTCCTAAAGGAATAATAATATAGTCACTCATGGTATCATAGAAGAACGTAATTTGATTTTTTTTAAGTTTTTCAGGAATTATACAAACGTAAATTCGAGCGTAAATTGTTTCTAATGTATGTTTGATTCGCCGTAATTTTATCTCAGACATTTTACCTTAGCGATATTTTATATTATATCCTAACGAAATTTTATCTAAGCGACATTTTATCTCAACGTCATTTTATCTAAGCGACATTTTATCTCAACATTTTATCTAAGCGATATTTTATCCCAACGTAATTTTATCTCAGACATTTTATCTAAGCAACATTTTATATTTTATCTCAATGACATTTTATCTCAACGACCTTTTATCTCAACGTCATTTTATCTCAGACATTTTACCTAAGCGACAATTTATATTTTATCTCAACGTCATTTTATCTGAGCGACATTTTATCTCAACGTCATTTTATCTGACATTTTACCTAAGCGACATTTTATATTTTATCTCAACGTCATTTTACCTAAGCGACATTTTATATTTTATCTCAACGTCATTTTATCTAAGCGACATTTTATCTCAACGTCATTTTATCTAAGCGACATTTTATATCAACGACAATTTATCTAAGCTATATTTTATCTCAACGTAATTTTATCTCGGACATTTTACATAAGCGACATTTTATATTTTATTTTATATCAACGTCATTTTATCTAAGCGACATTTTATCTCAACATTTCATCTCAACGTCATTTCATCTAAGCGACATTTTATCTCAACGTCAATTTTTTCTCAGGTATTCTATATCATCAGCGACATTTTATATCAACGTCATTTTATCTAAGTTACATTTTATATTTTATCTCAACAACTATTTATATTAACGTCATCTTATCTCAACATTTTATCCAAGCGTGTTGAGATACAATTTCGTGAAGATAAATTGTATTTAATTTCAGACAAAATGTTGAGATAAAATGTATCATTCAGATACAATTTCATTAAGATAAATTGTCGTTGAAATCAAGTGTCGAGTTAAAATTACGTGTTAAGATAAAACATCATTGAAATATATTCTCCTGAGATAAATTGTCGCAAGATATTTTGAAAGAGATTTTTCGTCGGGATACCGTAGAAAAATCGCAGACAAACGAAAAAGAAAAAACGAAATGGAACAGACATTGCACACAGAATTCATAAAGTATTATACAAATTGGCATATATGTAGAATTTCCCCCTCTTGGATCTTCCCCAAACTTTGTAGGATGGCAGAGGGGTTTTCCCTGAACAACGTTTTTTCGGGGAGTTTGCGGCGCTCGGCCCCCTTTCAGAGAGGGGAGTTTAAATTTTGTATTTTGTATAGGAAATTAATTTTATTGATTTTTTTACAAATTTAAAAAAGGAAATTTAGAGATTATAATGACCTGGGGGCGAGAAAAAAAAACTAAAACTACGGGTTTTGTACATTTCTCTAATGATCGGGGGGCTGCCGAACCCCTGATTTCTTTTAATTTTCTTACTACCCCCTGTATTCTGAAACCCTTAAAACTAAAGTTATAGCTCTTGTCAAAATCTTTCATTTGACATCACAGAACCCATATGAATGTTTATATTTCGATATTTTTTATACCCAAGGGGGAAACCACCAAAACAAAAAAAATGTTGTCCCATGATTTCCGAAATAATTTCCGTGATTTCCGAAATAATTTGTCCCATGGTTTACGTAAGTGGTTTTCCCCTCGCGTTAAGCCCTTAACATTTCCCTTAAGTGTACAGTACAAAAGATTTTAACAGAAGTTGATTGAGAGTGTTGAGACATCTACTGATTGTAGCGCTTTTTTGTGCAATCCCATATAAAAACCCCTTGAAATGCAACTAACTTCAATGCGTTGGCGGTCAAACTTTTATTATTTTCTGATTTTTTCACTATTATTAATTTACCCATCCTTTCATTCTGTATAGCGTATAAGCATCAGAATATTGCATTTTAAAACTTTTGCATACAAACTTTAGAAACAAATTCAGGCAAATTGGGATTGCGTCTTACCACAACAAAATTGACGAAAAATAATCAAATTATTACTTTACACGATCTCGAAAAGGGGAAACCACTAACGGATTTCATGGGACAAATCATTAGAAAAATAAAAAAAATTACGTAAATAAAGATTCTTTCTACGGGTTTCCTCGAATGAGGTATAATATTTTGTATTCAATTGTTTTCTCCGAGGTTTTCTCCTTTGGTATTACAACCAAGGAATATCTACACTAGCGAAAAGAGCCCCAGCTTGTAAATGACCACCCGTCCCCCTTTCCTCACACTTTAAAGGCGCTCTACCTTACTTCGAAATAACAATTGGTTCTCCCCCTTATACAAAAGAATAGTTCAGTTTTGAAAAAAATTCAGAAAAATCGTTTGTTTAGAGGGGTTAGGTGACACTGCTGGGAGGAGCGGTAGGGTAAAAGCCGCATTTCATATACAAATCAGGAAATGAGAAGTTTTGGCGTCACTACTAACATTCGTTATTATATCTAAGGAGGAAATTGCGATTTGTTATTAAGATGTTCGAAGTCTGGGAGGGGGAAAATTAGTGTTCGCTAAAGTGTATTCAACCACAACCAGATATGGTTTTATTGGTTACAATACAACTCACAAGTACCTCGAACACTCATTCAGACATTACTGTCCATTATGTCAGCTTGTTAGGCAGCCGATCCCTTCAGGTAAGGCCACCGCCCGATAATTTTGATGTCTAAAAGCTCCTAACTATAGAAAGGAGAGAGGAAAACCCGAGGGGTAATCAACTATGGAAGTCTTGGGACAACTCTTTGGAAGTCTTGGAAATCTTTTGGAAGTCTTAGAAGTATTTTGGAAGTCTTTTACAGTCTTGGAAATCTTTTTAACAGGTAAGTCTGTGGGACAATTTTTTTGTTCAGTTAATTACCCCCTCGGAAAAACCACTAGCGAAAATGTTGACTGAAATAATTGCCGTGAATTTTTCGAAATAATTTGTTCCATGATTAACGTAAGTGGTTCCCCCTCGATATTCAATAGAAAAGAGATATCAAAAATATTCTGCCCTGCCCTATAAAATTGATAAGTTCTTGTGTGACGCCATTTAATCTTTTCTTCAATTATGTCGAGTTATCGTTTCACCCAACTAAAGAATTTGGAAAATATGTAGAATCCCCTCCTCTTCGATCCTCACTAAACTTTGTAGAGGATCTCCCCCGAACAACGTTTGTTCGCGGAGTTTGCGCCAAACTTAAAAGCCCTCACCCTCCGAAAGGGTGCGCGCCACAAACCATCATACCATTCTACAAAGTTTTGGAAGGATCCAAGAGGGGGGATTCTACACTAAGAAGTTACAACTACTCGTCAATTCGTCGTCGACGTTGCACAAGTTGATTTAAAAATAAATCATGCAAAGAAAAACAACACCTTGATCTCTTTGATCTGCAGCGATCAAATAGATGAGTATCCAATATCTAAGAAGCTATCACCAAAGACTGCGAAGCCAACGCAAATGTAGATCTGGGAGAATCCAGTCTACACTTTAGCGATTCTAGTTCCAGCCCAGCCTGTAATTAGGCTTCTTTCTTACCCTCCCAGATTTCGAAAACCCTTATAACAGTTAACTTTTTCACCCCCTTAGACAAAGGAGTCAGTTTAGAGGGCGGAGTGAACAGTGTTTTATGTCATTTAAGGCACTTATACCATGGGAAAGCGCTTTGTTAACAATCTGGCGGACACAGAGAATCTCTCTAATCAAATGTAATAATAAAACGAAATAATTTGTTCTATGATTTCCGTAAGAGGTTTCCCTTCGGAAAATTAGTTTTGATTTTTTGAGATTTGGGACAAAAAATCAAAACAAATTTTCTGAGGGGAAAACTTCTTACAGAAATCATGAGACAAATTATTTCGATATTTTGTCTTAAATCTCAAAAAATCAAAATCAATTTTCCCGTGGGGGAAATCTCTTACGGAAATCATGGGACAAATTATTTCGGAAATCATTTTGGAATTCAGAAATTATGAGACAAAGTTTTTTATTTTTTTATTTCCCCTCGGATTTCCCACCTAGTAATGTTCACTCCGTTTTATTATACGTACATGAAACTTGGAATGTCTCTCCCCTCGGCCTTTTCAAGTATTTGTCGCCAAATTTTCCTTGAAATTTTCTATCAAGGATTTGTGGAGAAGAACGGATGTTGGAAAAATGGAATAAAAAGCGTTGAAAGTGAAACTGAATTGGATATTTTCTGTGGAAATCGCGTAGTTATATTGAGCAAGGACCCTGAAGTGGGACCACACGGTATTCAAAGATCTTTCGGGGCGTTGAAGATCGTCACAGGAAGCTAAAGCTGTGAATAAGAAAATAGACAATGTGGCCTGGTAAGCATTGCCAAGAAATTTTGAGATTGGAGTGATTTGTGATGCCATATTCCAGAGCCTATTCAACTTGCTGCGAGTAGACAAGATGAAGGGCATCGATAAAGTTCCGAAGCTTCTGATCGAAAAACACGAATGGGAAAGGTACTTTTTCGTCCAGATAAATCTGGTTAAATTTTAGTTATTAGAAAAAAACTCACCTGCTTAGTAGTCGGCAGATACAAAAATTTAATCATTTATCATAGGATAATTTCATAGAAATATTTAAATAATTACAAATGCTGAAACCAATTACTTTTTCACCAAATCACAACCAAGCCCAACATGCAAATTGCAAACTGCAAAGCAAAAATTTAAAATGAAACAAATGCAATTTTTACCGTTTTAAAACATATACATACATATAAATGCGTATATTGTATTAAGTGGTTTAGTGGTCCGACGCCGTGGTTTAATATTTTGTCGGGGATTTGTCATCTCTATTTATAGCCGTTCAACTTCTTCATCGCGAGGAATGCATTCCCTTTTGTGTGTTGGCGGACAGCGGTAAATTTAAATTTTTGTTTGCGCGGTTAGGTCAAAATTTTTGATGCAGTCCTAAGATGCGTTGAGTTATTTTTTGCTTTTACTTAGAGGTACTAGAATAAAGAGACGCAATTTCGTGAAAAAAAGCCCAAGAAATTTTTTACAGAAAACAACAACAATTTGAGGTGAATTTAAATTTTATACAGCAAAACGTATAGGAAAAAATATTCACCTAAGATTGCAGTCTCTAGGTCAAAGATAAAGGGGGCTCCCATACGATTTTTCTTTTCTAAAATTGGCCAAAAAATATGAGCATATATAAAAAGCTTTTTACCAGTAAACAAATTTGGACAAATGTTGGTATAAGTGAGGTGAATGAAGGATCCTATACGATTTTTTCTAAAATTCGCCAAAAAATATGAGCATATAGATATATAAAGTACGCAAGAAACAATTTTTAACCGAGTTTAACTGAAATCGGTTAAAATTAAGTAATTATGTTTGGGTAAATTTTTAGTTAATTTAACCCAAAGTGGGGAAGATTTTACTATGGCGCATTTCTATAATTTAACTTA
>JANSTW010050867.1:0-12629 GCA_027564275.1 Diadocidia ferruginosa
TAATTTATAAATAATATGGTGTAATTTTTATTTTATTCGCAGGTGTTTTAATCAAATAGACAAATCAGAAAATAGAAAATAATATAAAGATTCTAAATAATTTAATGAATTAAAAAAAATCTTAGATATTTTTAAATTAAAAACAGTTATTATTTTCGTAAGTATTTTTATGCGAATCTTTATAGATGAAAAACCTGAAAATCGGATGTATCTTTTGACCTAAAAATTAAAGATTAAAAAATGTGTTTCATCCAACTAATCCTGTGTATATAAACTAAGCGCTTTGCTTTTGCCTTTTGCGATATTTGGTCGCCAAACCATAAAAGAGCCCTCAATTTGTTTCACTTACGTTCATTCTTTCTCGTCTTCCTTCCTTTCTTTCTTCTCTTCAGCATTTTCTTTTTAGTTCTCTTCTTCCTTCTTTTCTTCCATCTCATCTTCCTTCTCTGATTATTTCTTTCTCTTCTTCTCAACTTCGTTCTCTTTTATTCTCTTCCTGCTACTCTTTTTCCTTCTTATTCTTCATTTTCCTTCTTCGTTTTCTACAAGTAAAATCAATTTTCAGCTCAATCGGCTGAATTGCAACTTGCTGATCTATAATGCAACCAACAAGTAAAACCCTATTTTTCAAAGATAAGAACAAACCCTCAGTTAAGCTAATGTCTAAATAATTCTTTTTACAGAATTAAACTAAAAAATCTCGTTCACGAGATTACTCCATGAATTATAGGCCCTTAATTAATTTGAAAAGCCACAACGACTAATATAGAAAACGTTTCGTTTAGGGTACTCTGCTGAAGCTGTGAATTTTATGTGCTTATAGATATAAAGTTCTACTATATATAATATAAATTGCCTGTATATTCTATTTCTCCATTTCCTGTTTCCGCTATTTTCTATTTCCTTATAATTTCTATATTTTATCTTTATATATAGAAAATAGTATATATCTTCATTATTATACTTATTTCATGCTTTTTCCTTGTACATCTTCGCAATACACTTGACCAGCAATGATAAAGCTGCGATTCAAGACACTTTAAATGTGTTCTACTATATTTATCAGGCACGGAAACCAATTTGAAAATGGAGTTGGTTCGGTTTTTAGTTTTTCGATTGAAAAAAATTGTTGATTATGTATTTGGTTCTGCTTTCATAAGATTTGAAATGTTGGTTATATGGTTTTACAATTTTTCACATTTTAGTTATAGTTTTGGTTTTCGGTTTTATATTTTTGAATTATTTCCCAACAAATATGATCGAAAGACGTTACTATAGAGTATTTTTTTATTCTTTTCGCCAAAAAGGTAGCCTTAACTTTAATTTGAGGATGAAATGTAACTTTTTATATTAAGATCTTTAGGCTCTAAATAATATTTAAATCAAACCCAAATTTTGCTTTTGGTTTTGGTTTTTCAGATTGAATTCTTACAATTCATGTTTTGGTTTTATAATATTTTAAATTTTTGTTTTGGTTTTGGTTCTGGTTTTATATTTTTTTCTGGTTTTTCTGGATTTGGTTTTGGTTTTGTGAAACCGGTTTCCGTCCCTGATATTTATGTTAAAATATTTCTCGTCAAACAAAATATAGTATTAGAAGATCAGAAAATCTTATCAATTTTTTTAGTATATAGAGTTTCTCGCTTCTTTTATCAATTTTATTTAATAATATTTTGTAAGAGGAGAGAATATTATAAAATGATTATAAAATTTGCAATGTTTTCGTTAAAAAACATTAATGATATTTTATTTAGTATTACATTTTCGGCTTGTGTGCGGACGATATTTTGTATTGTTTTGTCTATAAGAATATTTTGCTTCTTATTTTATTTGAATAGTAATGTATACGATTTTTTTTTATAAAATTAATAAATAATATGAATTGTTTCATATATTTTGTGTTAACTTTAACCATATTTAGCAATCAAATGATTGTTAGTACCAAACCAGCATATTATGTTAATTACAACAATAACAATTTACAATCATCCCCGTCACTATTGGATATGGTATAAATTTGGCATCAAAATAATTATAATTATCAACTAGATAGCTTCATAACTAATTTAAATTTAACAATTTTTTTTAATTTATGTTTTAAAACTAAATTTAAAAAATTAAACTTTTAGTTTTTATCTCATGATAAAACAATTTCAGATAAAATTTATGCGTAAATTTGGCTATTTAGAACCGAGTCCATCGGATTCAGAAGCTTTATACCAGGATGTTGCACTAGTTGAAGCCATAAAAAATGTCCAAAAATTTGGAGCACTCAAACAAACGGGTATTATTGATGCTGAAACGGCAAGGGTATGTAAGGTTTTTATAGTTTTTTTATTTCTTCTAAACATCGTTTCGTTATTTAGTTATTGATTGCTCCGCGGTGTGGAGTAACAGATGTGCCAAATAAACATTTGCGTAATAAACGTTATGTAATTGGTTCTAAAGGTTGGCAAAAACGTAACATAACCTATTTGTTTGTATAGATACTTGAAATGTTAATTTATTAGTTAGTATTTTTTTAACTAACCACATACCTTTACTATGATATAGCATTGCTAATTGGTCTGGAAAATTGGGTAGAATGTATGTGGAGCGTAAAATGAAAGAAGCCTTTAATATGTGGGCACGATATGGACATTTACGATTTATTCAAATTTATGATCCATCGGCTGATATAATTGTAGGCTTTGCTACAGGCCATCATGGTGACAATAATCCATTCGATGGTCCCGGTAATATACTGGCACACGCATTTTATCCGTATGAAATGAGCAGTTATGGCGGAGACATACATTTTGATGATTCTGAAAATTGGAAAGATGATTTTGTAGAATTATCACAAGGTTTGAAGAAACTATATAAGAAACCAATTTCATAACTAAATACTTTCTAGGAGTTAATTTCTTGTCGGTTGCAACACATGAACTCGGACATAGCTTGGGATTATCACATTCACCGGTGTACACTTCAATAATGTTTCCATATTATAAGGGTGCCAGCCAAAATGTTAACTTAGATTATGACGATGTTTTGGGAATGTACAAATTATACCGTTAGTATTTTAACAAAAATAAAATTAAGGCATACGTGTAGATTACCAAACCTACCTTTCATGAAAATAACTCATTATTTGGTTAGCTTTTTTCCTGAACATTTTAGTAATCACAAAATCACTAGAAACTTTTAAAGGCTTCAAAAAATAGTGTGAATTTTTTCGAAAATTATTTATTTGGTTGATTTTTCATGCAAATCTAGTAAAGTTTTTTTATTATATTATCGACTTTTCCTCGACATTATAGAAATCGCTAAATTCAATGAAAAACCGGTAAAGAATTAAAAAAAAGATTAAAATATTCAACATATTATAAATTTGAAAATTTCTTTAATTTTGGGCTTCAGGGGCTAGTAGAAATTATAGTTGAATACAATTTTATAATTTAATCTTTTAACTTTTGTAACAATTGATATTTGAAAATTGTCTTTATAAAAAACAGTTCAAACACCTTTAGAAGAAGATAAGTATTTTAATAATACTAGAAATGATGAAGAAGACAGTGTCACCACAGAACCTTCGATCATTTCGACAACAACGGGTTATCCAACCTACACAACTGCTCAATCCGATGATGATAACGATCGCAAAGATTACACAACCTTTTCACCGCTGCAAACAACATTCATTGGCGATTATGAAACAGTGGAAAAGCATAAGGTATAATATTATGCGGTGATCTGACATAACACACGAAGAAATAACACAAAAAAGTTTTAACAAGCTGAAATCAGACTAAAACTTATTTATTGTTCGTGTCTTCACTAAAAACTGCTAAAAAATTATTAAATTTCCCTTCTAAAAATTATAAACAAAGCGATGGATTTGAGAATTAGAAAAAAAAGCTTGTAAAAGCTTTTGGGTGTTATGTCTATACGAGTGTTATATGTCATGTCACTTATTATTCAGAAAACAATAAAATTAGAGTTAAATTTAATATTATTTTTCAGAAACGTTTCGGCATAACAAATCAAACTTTAGATCGAAATTTTAGTAAAATTCCCGATTTGTGCGGTGGAAATTTTGATGCAGTTTCTGTGCTACGTGGTGAACTGTGCATTTTTAAGGATGAATTTATGTGGACATTAACCAAACATAATGTGATAAAAACAGGATTTCCCATAAAATTTAGTGAAATATTTGTCGGCATAAGTGAAACTATAAAACGTATTGATGCCGTCTATGAGCGACAACGGGACAATGCAATTGTTTTATTCACTGGTGAGAGTTTTTAGAAAAAATTAATTATAATTTCAATAATATTTCTGTTTTATTTTTAAAGGTACGACATATTGGATACATGATGGGTACAATTTTATTGAAAATAGTCCAAGACCGATTTCGGACTATGGCCTTGGGTTTTATGTTAAGAAAATTGATGCAGCGATTGTTTGGGGTAAAGTAATTTTTTTAAAGCTTACAAAAAGTACATATAACAAAGTTTTATAAATATTGTATTTTCGTTGTGGAAAAATATATATATTCACATTTGTATGGTTTCTATATAAATTTAAATATGTATAGTGACGATCATTGGATTATTTAAATAAAATTATTATATTTTACTATTAATACGAATTGTTAGACTTTCACCTTTTAAAAACAAATATTTTAAAATTTAGCAACACGGCTATCGGTTAACGAAAAATGAATATTTTTGTAGAATTATAATGGTTCCAGTGATGACTGGTCAACCTAGAAAGAGTGCAACTCTTTAATTTGATACAATTTTTACAAGATTTTGCCGAATAAATAAATATTGCAAAAATATGCACTTTTCGTTGACCGATAGCCATATTCCAAAATTTTCAAATTTGTTAACATTCACGGTCAAAAAAATAAATATTTTATTTTAAAATTATTTTTTTTAGCTAAAAACCAAAAAGTTTACTTATTTTCCGGTCACGAATTTTGGCGATATAATGAATTTACAAGAAAATTAGACGATTTCTATCCAAGATCAATGAACGTTTGGAAAGGTATACCAAATAACGTAAATGCTGCCGCAACAATGTCTAATGGTAATACAACATATTTATGATACAGTTTAACACCTATAATCAATAAGGACGTTTTTCACTAAATACAAAAAAATAATTCTGTCTTGTATATTATATTTTTTTAGGTAAAACAATATTTTTTAAAGGGGACTATTATTGGCTTTTTAATAACATCTGGGTACGATCTGAAAGGGGATATCCTCGCAAAATTTCACACAGTTGGTTGAATTGTTCCACATCGTTACGTTCGCAGAATATATATTTTAACAGCAACTATAATTGAAAATAAGCAACAAAATTTAACAATATTTATAACTAAAAAAGCTAAATTAAATATTTTAACAACAATTTGCAAAATAATAATAAAAAAAACATTTTTTTAATGTAGGCACTCAAGTATTTTATTAAAAACTAAAAAAATGAAACTAATTAAAAATTATAAAATCCAATATACCCAGCTGTATTTAAAAATATGGATAAGCAGGAAAATCTGTCCCAATCGATTTTATGATTTTTTCATTCATATTTTTTTCATTCAAAATTTCTTAGAAACGATAAAAAAAATCCTATATTTTTGGTAAATATTTTTTTAGCATCTGCCGCTTTTTTGTCTGCAGCGAAAAATCCAGAATGTAATAATAACATAAAAGACAAATTTATATATTCGACTTAAAATAATATTTTATGAAGATTTAAAACATAAGAATGATATACAAGATCAATTAGTTGAAAATAGTTTCTTGTTTTTGATCCATCTTTATGTTGTTTCGATTAACAAAAAATTTAAAAAAAATGTGGTCATTATTATTGTTTATAGGCATGTGGTCATTATTTTGCTATAATTAGGAAGTTTCCCTCAAATTCTTTTGTTTGTTCTTTACGAATTGTGAACAAAAATTCATTTAAAAATGAAAATTAAGTAGAAAAAAAATTAAGGTTTAGTCATAAAAATTAAAAAAAATAGTATTCTATATTAAGAAAGAATATTTTCTAAAGTTGATTTTCATAAAATATGTCAATCACAGCTCTAAATTGGAGAGCTGACATTTTTTAGATTTACTTTTTCTCAATTAGGACATAGACTATAGGGTAATTTTGGTAACGATAAAATTGCAAAAGTTCGTAACCTTTCAACACTTTAAAGGACAATAATACGTCTATATAATAAATAATAATATTTTAGGAAAACATATAACAATGTATATATTATAATATACAAGGCTTAGCCAAATCTCAACTAATCAAACTGTATGTGAGAATAAAAGAACGTCTTTCCAATGCTCAAACTAGATTTTTTTTAATTGTTCTCATAAAATTAAATTTTTTTCACTTCAAGCACTACTTGATCGTCGCAGAGCGTAGTTGATCCCACCATATTTTTTTTTCCTTATCATTACTTTGATGTTTTCAACTTCTGTCTTCCACTACAACTGATCTTCATCTGGATCATCATCATTTTGCCTAATATTCCAAAGCGAGAGATATAGGAACAAGTTTAATATTTCTTGCTTTTGTAAATTGTACAAGCTTTAATTTATGTAAAAATGGTCAACTTTTTGGGACCATGTTTTTTCTCGTTTTATGATGTCCTGATTCTGAAAGACTATAAAATAAAAAGTATCCATCCGTCCGTTAGCAAATTATCAAACACAAGACAGTTTTACAACAGTCAAGAGATTTGGCCAATTTTTATAAGTCTCCAGGTCAAAGATGACGAAAGGCTTCCATACGGTTTTTTCTTCTAAAAATGGCCGAAAACTATGAGCATATAAAGAAATTTGTTTTACGAGACAGATTTGACCAAATTTTATTAAGGGTGAGTTTTTGTAGTCTTATAATTTGAGAAAGCATTTAGAGTCTCTAAGTCAAAGGTTAAAGGGGGCTCCTATTCCCAAACGATTTTGAATCGCAGAAAAATAAGGCGAAGGTAAGGTCTCATGCAATTTTTTTCTAAAAATAACCGTAAAAAATGAGAGATGGTCCCTTTCTACCCTTTTTTATCTGATACCGCATGGTTTTCATTGACAATCACATTAAAAAAGGAGTGTTTTCAACAACTCGCACTGGTTCGATTTTTGGTTTTTGCACAAGGAGACTGACTATAAACCTATCTCTTGTTTAAAAATCAAATCATAAACCAATAGTTATACTAGAAATTCCTAAAATATCCCAGCAATGCAATAAATTTATTGAAAAAAATTAAAACTATTCCTTCTGTCCATATTATGCACAGAATATCTCTATACTCTACATAGTATTTATTTAATATGTCCGTTCAAAGCATAAAAATAACTTTTTTAAACATAAATTTACCTTGGTCCCTAATTTCATGTAACGTATATAAATTATATATAATATTATATATATGATATTTAAATAAGTATACATAAGAGATAATCGATTCCTTGTATAACAAGTAAAAAAGAACAAAAAAATCCTCGCATAACAAAGGTAGAAAATACAAAAAAAAACGATTAAAAGTCGGGGTCTTAAAAATATATATAATTCTGTTGTGCATTTTTCTGCTGCCTTTGGTACGAAAAAAAACTTGTATAATTTTCGATGCGGCTTTAACACGGCGGCATTCATTATAATGATCCAGAGCCTCTACCAATTCCTTTAAACTATCAAAAATCAATCTATCTAGATACGTATGTGTTATACAGCAGAAAGGAGGCTATATGTACCTTTAAGTTCCAACATAATGAGAATTTTTTTTTTAACTTTTTCAAATAAAAAGGTATGAGAAACCGAATATTAAATAAAACCAAAGAAAACAGTATCATAAAAAAATATTGTATATACTTTATATATATTGTATATAACTATGGATTTAATTTTATGGCACAGTACATAAATATATAGCTCTAAGGTACTTTGTATATATAATATACCTAAGTTATCGCAATAAATGTCTATACATACCTATACAAAATGCAATCATCTGTTGCACATATATACAAAGATCTTATGTTCTATATGAATGTATATTACAAATGTATATAGAAAATTACATTCATATATTTAAAAACATATATGTTCCCATATCTAAACTAAAAACACATTTTACTTTTTCGTTAAAAATATATAATGGAAATTTTACCTGTACCGAATTTTATACGAACGATAAACGAATTTACCTGTTACAAGATGGTCCTAAATTGTGTGGAAAAGTTTTTTTTTAATAAATTTTTTACAGCTTTACACTTTGACAGTTTGTGAAAAAGGAAATTTAAAGCTCACTACAACAAAAACAACTTTATACAGATTAAGATTTTGGCATTTGTAATAAAGTTGGCATGACGGACTATTCTACAAGATAAAACAGAATCTTCCTTATCATTTTTATCAGATACTTCGATCTTACTTAAATGACAGAGAGTTTATGGTATAATGTATGGCGAAGAATCCACTGCTCCGATGTCTATAAAATCCGGAGTACCACAGGGCAGTGTTCTGAGTCCTATATTATACTTATTGTATATTATACTGCTGACTTTCAAACAAGTTCTGATACATTAATTGCAACCTACAGGCCCGAATTAACCCTAAGGCAAAATAGACACTAGCCTAGGGCCTGGCGATTTGGGGCCCGCATAGGGTGGATTTTTTTATATGTGTATATATTTTTTTATTTATGAAAATAACGTAGGCATCTTAAAAAATAGGTTGTTCTTGGCATATTTTTGAAAAAAATTTGCTGTGCGGTAAAGAATTCATTAGCTTTTATAGTCTAGACTCTAGACATCTAGATGTTGATTTCTTTGTTGTTTAGTACTAATATTTTGAAAGTGACAAATCACCCTGAGAGTTATTTAAGAGTTCGCGTTTAAAAATATTGATAAAAACTTTCGAGAGGATTTTTACTTGTCTTGGTTATCTCGCAGAAGACTTTCTTATATTATTTTCAGTATAATAATTTAATCTCAGATTTTAATGAAGAAGAGTTTGTGATATTAATTATTTGTACCAAAACGGTACTGCTAGAAAACTTTTTTTATTCGGATGTTCACTACCACGATTTAAAATCCACACCGTGGGGTTACAAGTTACAACAAAACTATTGTAATCGCCTTACTCTGAAATCCATTATTATAATAACAAATAATATCGGGCGTCCATATTTTGAACTATATTGTAGCTGGGAGAGAAGAAATTGGTAATTGTTTTCTTGGTGCTCTAGATATCTCTTGTTAATAAATAAGACCGCCAAGCTCACCTAAATTAGAATTTAAGATTGCAATTAAATATATACAATCTACATAATATATAAATAATATAGTATGCTTATTGAAAAGTCATCATTTTTAATTACTAATGCCACTTTGTTGTAATGATGTAGTGTTAAGTATTATCTTTTAAAATGAAAACTAAGTTTTACTTTCGATTTTTACTCAATTGGCGACAATATTTTATAGTACAAAATATTCGAAAATGTTCTAAACATTTATGAGGGCCCGAATATGATAATCTGCCTAGGTCCCGGCAAACTGTTAATCCGATAGATGATACTGCAGCATTGGCTTCCAATACAAATTCCGAACGGGCACCAAGAGATCTCCGAAGGGTCTAAAAAAAATTCAACAATGCCCAAAAAATTAAGAATAAAAGCAAATGAAACCAAATCTGTTCATGTCACATTTATTAACGCAGGAATTGAGGTATCTGTCCACATTATAACATACCACTACCACAGGAAGGATCTGCAAAATAGGTTTACATTTAGAAATAGTTTACATTTAGATCGTCTTGACAAAAACCCATACAAATGAAAAGTATAAATAAGATTTATTCAGTAACAATAAAAATAAAGAATTGTTCAAATAAAATTTTTTTAAGAAAAAACCATAGTTTTACGACCCATTCTGTACACATATAACAACTACTATATACGATATTTACCTGAATTTTGATGTATGATTCAGCGAACGCAGCTACAAGAAACCGTCAGGTCATTCGACTGTTCAGTCTTAACTTCTACAAATAATTTTGTTAATAATTAAATTTTTTTTTAATTCATTAATATTATAGAAATTGTTTTATAAATAATATAATTAGTTTTGCACAATTTTGAATAATGGTAATAATTGTAAAAGTTTATTATTTCTATCGTTAAAAACATGGTGAAACAATTAAATCTTTGAGGAGAGTTACATTATGGTTTATTCAAAATATTGACCTTAGCCACATAATATATTGTCAGATCTAAGCTCAAATATCGCGGCAATAATATTATATAGTTTGGGTGCAATTAAGTGATAATATTGTTTCTTATTAAACAAAATATGGCTTATCTTTTTTTATTTAGCTAGGTAACAAATTTCCTATAAAGAAATAAAATAAATCAAAATACAAACACAATATATAAAAAAGGTCTATTCATAAAATGTGCAATGATATAAATGTGACGTCATCAACAGAAATATATAATATAATTAACAACAAATTAGTCTCAATTCTCAATGAAATTGTTTACTTAGTACCTATAATTGAAAATTGAGCAAACGTATTTAATTTGCAGTTAAAGATAAAGAAACATTTTTTTGTAATGTAAATTGTACAAAATTTTATATAATATTGGCTTATATATTACATATTGCCTATGTACTTCTATAATATTATTGCTCAACAGGTAGTAATATATTTTTTATATTGTTGAATTTACTTCTACGATGCAAAGCTCCCATCTATATATAAAATAAATATTAACAATTAATGAACGCCATTTTTGAAAAATTTCTTAATGGAAATTTAATAATATTGCGGTAATTGTCCATTGTGTATTTTATATTGATTGTTAATTAAGTGTAATTAAACAATTAAGTATACGTGTAAATAATGTAAAAAAATATAACCCATGGCAAATTATTATAAATAAATTTATTTTTAAATATAAGGAAAATATTATAATTATAACTTTTAAAGCACCTGCGGAATACCAGTTTTTGATAATTAACAAAAAAGCACATAATAATTTTCGGCGAACAATGTAAAAGTTAAACATAAAAAATTCGTATATGATTGATATACAACACACGCATCAAAGTCCATAATGTGTAAAGTCGAGACCGAGACATAAGAGATCTGCATTTTTACTTTATTTATTTTTTCAGCACGTATTATATATAAAATACCGTTTTTTGTTCTGAAGACATTTAATCTTCAGAACAAAAAACTATATTTTTTTACTTAACTCTTAGTTTCTCGAATATTCTTAATTAATCCAAAATTTCTTAAAATACATAAATCTTAAATATTATAACCGGATAAGACAAATTTAACACCGGCTCAAATGTACATATATAAGTTTATTGTATATAAATAAAAAAAATCACAAGCGCCCAATCTGATAAGATTTAATATAATCTAATCTAAAAATAATAATAAAATATTCTTTTTATACCTATACAGAATATCAAAAATTTTATTTTGAAAAAAATTTAAATTATATTTGCTGCCGGAACAAAGACAATAAAAACTATAAGCTTTATACGAAATGTCATCAACGCATCAATTTTTGGATAGATCAACGCGTCCACTGTTGGACCGTAAGCAAAATCAGCCACAACCTCTATTACTGACCACAAAGAAATCCGATTATCGAGTGCATGGTTTTAACGATTTTACGTTTGTGGCAAAATTGTACAAAGACACAAATACAAAATGTATCGGCTATCCATACTACGGTAGTCCACCGTCACCCACTGGAACGGCTCCAAATAAAACAGATTTCATATTTTCCGATGATAATTCATCGGAAAATGGTGGCAACGATAAGCCTGGCTATCACTCAAATATACGTTTATCACAAGAATCTTCAAGAAAAAATTATCAGTATTCACATCACATTCCATCATCAAATATAAATACGGATCAGATCGATGGACCATTTATATTTGGCATAGACCCATCACAACATAATGAAAGTCATCGTTTTCGACCATTACCACAATTACCAAATTCTACTGTGATAGTAAAACAATCTGCTCAATACTCAAATAAGGTAAGACCAATTTTTCCCTATAAAAGAAAATGAAAATTTCACATAATCTTCCGTTTATATATAGGAAAATATTTTTATTGCCGGAAATAAAAGAAGTAAATCCTCCACAACGAAAAAGGACGAAAGACTGAAAACGAAATTGGGAACAAATAATAGTAAATCAGGTTTGTGGGCAAAATTGAAACCATATTTTTTAAAATAGTTTTTAATTTTGTTTTTTTCGATTAAATTTTCAGATAAAAAAACTAAGGATAAAGATAGTAATAAGACAATAAAATGCGTATTGGTGGGCGATGGTGCAGTTGGAAAATCAAATTTAATATTTTCCTATTTGGAAAATAGATTTATCCGTGAGCACATTCCAACTGCATCGGATATTTATAATTGTAAGTAATTTTTCTCTTACTAAGTACTATAGCCTATAACTTTAAGGTAATAAATATGTAATGCCAGAAATATTTTTTAGTTTATTATATTGCCAACCAAAGATAATTCAAATATAGATATGTCTACACGGCTGTTTTGCCGCTACGTTTTATAACGTCTTCACGATCAAATTTAATTTTACATA
>JANSTW010050878.1:0-12628 GCA_027564275.1 Diadocidia ferruginosa
ATTTGCGATAAAACAGTCTGCTAAAATTCCTTATTTATATTAATTTATATATATATATATATATATATATATATAATTTAAACATTAATGATAACAAGAAATCAAAATATTAAAAAGTCATTTATGGTAATGTTTGTTCTCTTCCTTAATTATGTATTTTGATTTAATGATATTATTGAATTAATCAAAATTTTTTTTGCTAGTATAGGTTTTCAGTTTCAATCGAAAAATTTTCTGGTGATTGTGTACTGGTAATAAACTAAAATTTAGTTCACATTTTTATTATGAGATAGCCAATATAACACATTTTTTTGATTTTTTAAAAATGTGACTTTGCGACACTAACAATTTTTAAAATTTTTTTATTTGGAGTGATGATTATTAGCAGCAATTTTTTAAGAACGTCAATCTATTAAAGACCTTTTTGAAAATTTTATGGCGGAAAATTACGCTTTTATTTATTTACTAATTAATCTGATATTTTAAAAGAAAAGAATTTTTATTTTTATAGACATATTTTCTCTCGCTACTACGTTTTGTATTAATTAATAAAGAGAGGCCAGAAGCAATAATATTCTATTGCGTCTTATTTTCCAATAATTTTATGCTCTTTGTCTTGTTATTTTAATTTTTGTTATTATTTATTATAATTATTGGTATTTTTCAGAGTAATTTATTCTTATTAATGCTAACTTTTATAAAGGCTTATTGCATTTTTTAATAGACAAAATTTGTTTACTTTTATGATTAATTTTTGGTCGCAATTTTTAAAAGATACTTTTACTTTATTTTTTGAATGTTATGACGAAGATAAAACATAAAATGTTATGTTCAAAAATTTTATTAACTAGTTACTTTTTAGACAGAGTTTTTCTTTTTTTACGTATTTTGAAAAGTTTTATAATTAATGGCTTAAAGAAAAATATGACAAAACAAATTTATTCCTTTAAAGACAAACTAAACGTTATAGTTATATAATCTTTTTGGTTTAATATAATTTAGGCTTTTTTAAATAAGTCATTAGTTATTAATACCTTAGCCTTAAAATTTTGGCTTACTTTTTAAACTGAAAAGATTGCTTATTTTGGGTTAATTACTTATTTTAATTTTCTTTGTAAATTTTTGTGAATTGATGAACAAAAACTTGCCTGCAATGTAGCTCTTCTATTGTTTGTAATATTATTTTTAAAATTTTACTGGCATTCTATTGCAATTTTGAAATAAAGCTTCACGTTATATAAAAAATGGAATAAAAAGTAAAATAAAATTGTTCATGCCTTTCTCTATTTAGCATAATATGAGCGTAGATTCTTTAAGTCAATTTTAAAAATAAAAAATTTTCTTTTTTGTACATTTTTTAGCCAAAAATTTAAAATCTTTAATGGTTTTTAGATTATTTTGATATATAATTTATTTATAGTAAAATGGATGTTTCGGGATTCCCGCATCAGGTTGGAGGCCATTTTGGTCTTTTAAAATGCTGTGGTCATGTATGTAAGCCTTTAAACCAACGCGAATATTCATTTTACTTGCAAATAGATAAACGCCTTCGTCCGTTTACTGCTAATTGCTGTGGCAAGTTTTTTTAATAAGTTCTTAACTTTCATTATATTGCGTTAATTTTTTTAGAACTTTATAATTTTATACATTTTTTACCATCAATTATTGAAAAAAGGCATTTTTAAGTTCGCTTTTGTTAAGACATGGTAAACATCTTTTAATTGGAATTTTTGAATTTCTCACGTAACTTTTACTTATTTTAAGTTTTATCACAAATTTTAAAATAATAGTTGTAGGTAAACTTAAACACATTATTCAGTATTTATCAACTTATAAATGCCTACGCGAAAAATTAGATACAAGAATATATTTTTGCTTTAGAAATATAAGCTGATGAAAAATTTAATTCTTAGTTTTATTGTATGGACATTAACAGTCTTGAAAAAAAGTTTGATGTAGAAACAGACTGTTTTTTTCTTCTTTATATGGTTTACCAATTTTAAGTGTAGTCATTATTTTTTTTAATTAAAAAATGGTTTACAGAACTACTCAATTTTAATTATGATTTTTTCTATATATGTAAGATTTTAAAGAATTTTATAATCTTCATTAAAGCCTTATTTAATATAGATTATTAAAGTTTTTTTTCTTTTGTCATTTATTTTAACTTAATAAACGCAAAAATTTTTTAATTATTTAACGTTTTTTATTTACGGTTACTTAGAAACTAAAGTTGTTTTAGGCCGTATAAAGGTGAATTTGAACGCTTTTACTGATGGAACTTTACTTATGACAACTGATACTATAACCAACTGCCATAAGCTTAGACAAAATCAGCATTCCGAAACTTGTGTGAACTCGGAGCTTGTTAGTGATATTTCTGGGCGACACTGTGCAATGCGTCTAGAACCGATAATGACATTCCGTGTAAAAAGTGGAAAAGTTGAAGCAGAAAAAGTGACCAATTTATGGGCTGGTCAGTGTCAAAGCAAGGTTCGAAATAATAATTATTACAAATAAACTTTTAAATATAGTAAGTATAAGTCAAAACACTTTATTTTATAAAAAGGATTATTATAGTCATGAATAAGACTTAACTTGACCTATTTTATATATTCTTTAATTTCAGGTTGTACAAAAACTTCTTAAAGGTTACGACAAGTGGTTTATGCTTCTAGAAGACGTTGTAGCTGGTTATCATAAACCATGTGTTATTGACCTCAAAATAGGCACACGTCAATACGGTGATGACGCTTCTGTACAAAAACGTCTTAGTCAAACACAAAAATGTCGCCAATCAACAAGTGAAGAAATGGGTGTTCGAATGGTTGGGATGCAACTTTATGAACCTCATTCTCAAAAATATTCTTATTTAAATAAATATGAGGGCAGACGGATGGATCGGACGACATTTTGCGCCGCATTGGCAAAATTTTTTAAAATTGCAGGACGTGAACGAATGATAGAATTAGTCAAAAAGTTAAAAGCATTACGTGAAATTTTAAAAAAAGCGTGTGGTTTTAGATTTTTTTCTAGTTCTATTCTTATTGCATATGATGGCGGTGCTGATTTTAGCAAAGATACACATTACGAAGATATGCTTTATCAATGTTCAACAAAATCTAATAATTTAACACAAGATAATGCTTCCTTAAATTCAGCTACAACATTTTCGCCTCAAATTGATAGTTCCGAAAAATTTTCATTGTTTCCAACTTCAAATTATGTAAAAAATAATGTAAATTCAACATCTCCTACATTTGCACATTCCGAGGATGGAGAGTCTTCATTGAGTACTACTGTAAGTTTTAGTTTAGGTGAAATTTCGTCCGCTTTGAAAGTGAAAATGCCAAATGATCTTTCAATAACTAAAACTTCAAATCAACAAATTGTATTTAGTAATATTGATTTATTGTCAAAAAATCATGTTAACGATGCTAAAGATATATTAATAGAAAAAAGTAATAGTGATTCAGAAGAAGAACATATGCCAAAAATTGCCCTTAAAATGATTGATTTTGCACATTCCACTTTTAACGGGTTTCTTGATGATGAATATTATAATGATGTCGATGATGGCTACTTACTTGGAGTAGAATCATTAATCGAAGTTGTGACATCTATAATTGACGGCAAAATTATTTCTGAAAGTTGGGAATCTTTACCAAATGTATCAATTGTTCCAACGATGTGTAATGAGTTCAGCAACAGTAGTAGTGATGATATTATATGTACGAATGAAAAGTGCAGTAACGACGAATCTACAAATTTTTTTGGATGTGATGGTTTTTACAAATGTTTTTCCACTCAAAGTCAAAAACAAAATGTAGGAAAATCAACACGAAATTTTTTGTCGTCTGTTAAGAGTTCACCTTTAGCGCTTCAAAAATCATTAAAAGTTAGCAACGAAAAATCATCATCTTGCGAACCATACCAATTAAAATGGTTACCATCGAAACGCAGAATATTTTCTTTTACAACAAAAATACCATTTTCACCTAAAATCTCTTCATTTTGTAACGAAGATTCCGACACGTCGGAACAAAAAAGACAAAACGCAGAAGCACTTTTGACAGATCTTTCGGATACATCTAGTCATTATCATGCTGCTCTAGGAGACAATAACATTGATTTTATTTCAAGAACGAATTCATTAATCACATCTGATACTACTGCATTTAAATTAACAACGGCAAATATTAACACAAGTCCACTGTGATAAAATTTCTGATTCGTATTATCCAATTCAATTGTAAATGGATACAATCTTATGGCAAAAAATTTTAATAGGAAAGTAACATTTTTTTAAATTGTGGTTTCTTATGTTTATATGTAAAAGTTGAAAATGTCATATTTTTTTGGTATTTAGTCCTTTTATATTGGTAAAAATTATTCCCAGCATTTCACAATTTTAATTTTATTTTTCTTGCTGAAAAAATGAAATGTTTAAATAATTGTACAACTATGTCACATAAAATAAAAAAAATAACGCATGAATGAAACAAAACAGTTGTTTTTTTTTAAATACGACCAAAAAATTGATGTAAATGCAGTTTTAAGGGGCAGAGGTTTTTTTTTCAGATAATTTTTCTTGAGACAGCTCATAATATTGATTAGGATGCGTAATTATAGTATCCAAGCTACCTTCGTCCATTTTATGGGTAATTTCAAAGAACAAGGTACACGCTTTGTCAAAACGATTTGCTCTTGCATAATCACTTATCTAAAAAATATTGAGAAAAAAAACTTTATCAGAAAGTAAAAACATACTTTATGTGCTTGATTAGTATTTAAAGAACAGGATTCCAACTTTTTACAGAGATCTTTTGGCTCCATATATCTGAATGGACAACCTTAAAAAAATGCATAATGTATCAAATCTAATTTTAAGAGAAAATACCGTGGCAATCTTGTGGTCCAGCTGGTGCATTTCCTAGAATAATTGTAGCACAAGACATGGGCTTTTGTGCTACGCGTTTTCCTTCTTTTCCATAAATATGTCTTACATTGTAAGCGTACTTTTTGTTAAACTATAAAGTCTGTTAGTTTATTTTTTAGAAAGTATAAACAACCTCTAAACCATAAATTATCTATTCAAAGTTAAAACTTCAAATTTTTGCATTTTTTTTATCTTTTTGTGTAAAAACCTGTTCTGAAGAAAATTTCTGGGCAAATGCTTGACGAAAAAATTCTAATGCATTTTCCATAGAAACACCGATTCCTTGTAAAAAAAGACCGTATTGCATTCTAGCAAAATGTCGAAGGTGATTTTCTGTCTTCATTGTATAGTGAATTCGACGCATACATAAAGGAAATGATGTGCTTGCCAACTAAAAAATATAATCATTACACAAATTCGATTTAATTTTTAATATTATGTTCTGGAAAGAACATTAAAACACATTAAATATTACATCTAGTACTTACATCCTCTATCATACCTGGTGTCACACCTGAAGGATTTTCACTCTTCAAGTAATCTTTGTGATATGATTTTCGATTTGAAAGCTGTTTAAGTAAAGGAATTAAACGTTCTTCTTCTTGTAAAAAACCAAAATGACGTCTGGCATACTAAAATAATCAATTTAGGTTAAAAGTAATAAAGTAACTTTATACCGCCATAGAAGAAACCAGATTATTTCGAAATCGTGGAGTAAGCAATGCAATAAGTTCATTAGAAGTTATATAAGCGATTCCGTATTTTAGGTAGACTTTGAATGAAGACAGCAATTCAAAAACTTCATCAAAGCTTACCTAAGAAAATAGAACGTATAAGAATAATTTATAAATGTAAAACCATACTTAAAAACCCCCACGTCAATTAAGTAATTAGTACTTAAAATTGTTTATTAAATCATTTAACAAAAAATCTCTTGGTTATATTTATATATAAAACTTAAAGACCTTAAAAAAGTCTATTTTCATCACTGATTCACGTGTCATAGTATGTGCTTGCGCCAATTCCGAAGATAATTTACATTTCTCAGAAGCATCAACATATTCCAAATTAATGTGATTTATTGCAAGGAAAGTACGAATACTTGAAATAGTTTCTAGTTGAAAACGCATTCGAAATAATTCAGTTTCTAGCTTAACAAACCAATCTGTTTGAACCTAAAAAATAGCTATTACGCTTTCTAGATTTAAATTATTTTTAAATTTACTGAATTTTGACAATATGCAAGTCTGAGAATAAAATGTGAAATACGATCTTGACGTCTTAACTCAGATAATTCATCAATAGAGCAGTTAATAACTGCTAGCGGCATTAATTCCCCAATTTCCTAAACAATTTAATATACAATGAAACGAAAAATTATAATAAAATCAATAAAAAATTTCTTATTGCATATAAAAATTAATTATTTTACTTGCTTTTTCAAACGGTTAATTTTCCTTCATAACATTTTAGGACATAAAATAAAACTTTTAAATATTCTCGCTTATATTCCTCATAGTTGCTTCCATATCGCTCCTTTAATGCTTCAACTCTGTTCAAAACATCTAGACGTTTTTTACCCAATTGTTGAAAATCAATAAGACTAAGCGTTTCAGTTGATGGATTCAAATAAAAGCTAAGATTATGACTATTTTCACAAGGTTGTGTTTCCTGAAAGAAAATTTAATTATTGCAAAAAAGATATATTTTGAGAAAGATATATAGGAAAAAATCTACAGTTTTTAATGCTTTAATCTCTTAATGTAATTGAAAACTATATAAGATAAAGCTAACATCAAATATATTTATAAATTAAAATTAATCTATAATAATAAAATTACGTACCACTTTTATAATTCTTCGACATCCTTGCATTAAACGCCTGACTTTAGTCGGACCTGGACTCGCAAACTCCATTGTTAAAAAAATAATTAACAGATAATGGTTTATTTCCAATAAACAAATTCTTTCTAAAGAAATTATGCATTATAATTATAACAATAAAAATATACAAAATTTGTTTTGTATAAAAACAAGCTTGGTGCATTTGAGATTTCTTTTATTAAATAAATTACAAAAATTTTAAATACATTATTTAAAAAAATTTGTTCCCGCATTCAAAATGGTTTCAAGTTGATGTTTGGCGTAAAAAATTTAAAATATTGTTTTTGCGAAAATTGTTTAATTAAACTTTTTGTATTTTATGAAATTTATTAGTCCTAGACTTTATCTCGTCAAATATTCCAGTTAATTTTTTTTGATAGATTATAAGTTTGTATAAAAAAACACATTTTTGAATCTAAGTGATTTTTTTACTATTTTTTGTTTAAGTTTATATTTCTTTGTGTTTGCTAGAATGCAAATGAATATAAGAATAAAATAATTTTGAAGTTTTGAAACCTTTCTGAATTTTTTCAAAATTGTAGATTACTCATAAATTTTGAGATTGTATCGTTATGCATTTGTACAACCTTACTCTTCAAGGAGTAACTGCTATTAATTGTGCTGTGCATGGCTCATTCTCTGGGATTTCAAAACAGCAGGTATTTTTATTTGTTCTATTTTTGTTTTATATATTTAATTATTAGGAAGTTTGTGTTGCTCGCGGAACGGTTTTGCAGCTTTTATTGTGCGATCCTAAGACAGGAAAAATTTCAGTTTTATGTAGTCATGAAGTTTTTGGTATTATCAGATCAATGTTGGCATTTCGTTTAACTGGAGGATCAAAAGGTACTCCCATTTTTCTTAAATTAATGATTATTGCTTTACTTTATTTATTGTTCATTAATGCTCTGCAAACATTTTTATTAATAAAACATAAAATATATTTTAAGACCTAATAGATTTAATTGTTTTTTTTATAACATTGAGTAATATGTCATCATTTAAAAAATTGCATACTTTAGATTATATCGCTATTGGCTCTGACTCTGGTAGAATTGTTATTCTGGAATATTTACCACAAAAGCGTTGTTTTGATCGAGTTCACCAAGAAACCTACGGAAAAACAGGATGTCGACGTTCTGTAGCAGGCCAATACCTTGCAGTTGATCCAAAAGGGCGAGCTCTTTTAATTGGTGCTGTTGAGCGCCAAAAACTCGTTTATATTTTAAATCGTGACTCTCAAGCAAATCTTACTATCAGCTCACCTTTGGAAGCGCATAAAACTTATAGCATTTGTTTTTCAGTTGTAGGAATTGATGTTGGTTTTGAAAATCCAACGTTTGCATGCTTAGAAGTTGATTATGAAGTTTGTCTTTGACTAATTTAATATATAAAATTTTTTTTTTTTTTTTTCAATAATACATTTATTTCAGATCATACAGCTTTTATGTAAATTTTTAAATATTACATTTTTTTCTCATAAGGATTATAAAAAATCTTTATAATAAAAGAAAAAGTAACTAATAAGGAAAACATTTAGTTATTATTGTTATACAAACTCTTATGAAAGAAGTTTTTAAGGAACTTTTTTTCAACTTTGAGTGGAGTTCTTTATTTTTCTTATAAAAATTTCTTTTTATAAATTCTTTATTGTTTTATAACACTTTTAGTTGAATTTTAATGTTTTTTAATTATTTTATATTTTTTAATGGGTGAGTAACATTTCTTATATTTTTAATATAAATAATAAAAATAAAAAATTTTTTAGGATAGTGACCATGCTTCTACTGGAATTGCCACAAAACAAGTTCAGCAAACTTTGACTTTTTATGAATTGGATTTAGGACTTAATCATGTTGTGCGAAAATACGCTGAGCCAGTTACTGAAATGTCAAATCATCTTATTAGCGTTCCTGGCGGTAATGATGGACCAAGTGGAGTAATTTTATGCTGTGAAGGTTACATTGTTTATAAGAACTTAGGTGATCAACCTGACATTCGCTGTCCTATTCCAAGAAGACGGGTATTTTTTTTACTAAAGGAATAGTTAAATTTATGATATAATTTTTTAAGTACGTTTATGCTATACAAAATTTGTTTTTAGAACGAATTAGACGAAAGCGATCGGCCACTCATAATTGTTTGTTCAGCAACACATAAAACAAAATCGATGTACTTTTTTTTGGTACAATCAGAACAAGGAGATGTTTTTAAAATAACTTTAGAGGCTGATGGTGATATTGTAACGGAAATGCGCATTAAATATTTTGATACTTTGCCAGTAGCAAATTCTATTTGTATTCTCAAAACGGGATTTTTATTTGTAGCTAGCGAATTTGGAAACCAGTAATTTTTAATTATTTAATATGTTTAAAAAAGTTTTGGAGATATTACTAAATTAAATGTTATTAAACAAGATCTATGAGTTTTAGTCAACTTTATCAAATTGCGCATTTGGGTGACAATGATGATGAGCCGGAATTTTCGTCACGTATGCCTTTGGATGATGGGGAAACTTTTTTTTATGATCCACGAGCACTTCAAAATCTTGTTTCGATTGATCAAATTGATAACCTTTGCCCTGTTATTTCTACAAAAGTAAAAAATAAATTAATATTAAGTTAAATATAGATTACTTTTAATTTTTTACTTTTAGATCTTTGTAATTATAAATAAAATTGTAGATTGTTGATTTGGTTAATGACGATGCTCCTCAGATTTATGCAATTTGTGGACGTGGACCCCGTTCAACTCTTAGAGTTTTACGTAATGGTTTAGAAGTTGGTGAAATGGCTGTATCTGAATTGCCGGGTAATCCAACTGCGGTATGGACTGTAAAAAGAAATGTTGATGGTACTTTTTTAAGGATTAATATTTTTATTTTGTTGAGTGTGTTCAATGTAAGAATAAATGATTATTTTAAAAGTTTTAATGAAATTTTAGACCAATATCATTCTCACATTGTGGTGTCTTTTGTTAACGCTACTTTAGTACTTTCAATTGGTGAGACGGTTGAAGAAGTTACTGATTCTGGTTTTCTAGGTACAACTATGACATTAGGTTGCGGTTTAATCAGTGATGATTCTTTGCTTCAGGTTAATTGCTTTTTTGTTGCAGACAATGCATATCTCTATTTTTTAAAATAAATAAAATTGTTAAACTTTTTTTATTAAGGTTTATCCATCTGGTATTCGCCATATTCGTGCAGATCGTCGTGTAAATGAATGGAGAGCACCTCCACGTCGTCATATTTCAAAATGCGCTATTAATCGTCGCCAAGTAGTTATTTCTTTAGTAGGTGGAGAAATAATTTACTTTGAATTGGATATGAATAATCAATTGCGTGAGTACTCAGAGCGTCGTGAGATGTCTTCTGAAGTTCTGTGTATGAGTATGAGCGAAATTCCTGATGGCGAATTACGTTCTCGATTTTTGACTGTAGGGTTAGCGGATCGTACTGTTCGAATTATTTCCCTTGACACTTCCGATTGTTTAGCTCCTTTAAGGTTAGCTTTTTAATCATTTTTTACTTTAGTCTTTGGGTTTATTTTTTACGTTTTTAAAATGATAATTATAGTTTTTTGAAAATATTTCACAATTAAATTTTCTATAACTTTTCTTAAATTTTTTAGATTATTTTAAAGGTTTTATTTTTAAGCTATATTTTTTAGCAAAGATGCAATTTATATTATTACTTGAGTATTTTTAGTATGCAACAATTACCATCTGATCCTGAGTCTTTAATGGTTATGGAAACAAGTGGTGAAGATACTGGGACTACAAGCATAATCCATTTAAACATAGGCTTGCAAAATGGATGTCTATTAAGATCTACTCTAGACCAAGTTACCGGTGAATTATCGGATAATCGAAGTAGATATTTAGGCACAAAACCTGTTAAACTTTTCCGAGTTCGTATTCAAAACAAAGAAGCTGTGAGTTTAAAATTTTTTAAAAGCTATGAGCTAGGCTTGTTTTTTTTAAAGTTATGTAATTTTGATTATGTTTCAAGTTTTTGTAGTTATTTGCGTGTTCGAGTCGTGCATGGTTGTTTTACAATTATCAAAATAGATTTCATTTGACTCCGTTGAGTTATATGGCTTTAGAATATGCTGCTAGTTTTTCTTCAGAACAATGTCAAGAAGGCATTGTTGCCATTTCAGAAAACACTTTGCGGTAAATGTTATAAAATTTGCTCTATTATTGTAAAATTATGTTGTATACTGGTACAACGTTTTTTTTTATAAATTTACAGTATTTTGGCACTGGAAAAGCTTGGTACGGTATTTAATGAAATTAATTACAAGCTAAAGTACACTCCACGAAAGCATGTTATCCATCAACAATCTCGAAATTTGATTCTTATAGAAACTGATCATGCAGCATTTACTGAAATTGCGAAAAGAAAACGACGTAATGAATTGGCTCAGGTAACTTTATTCCTTTCATTTTATCCTTTTATTTTTTCATATTTTCTTCAAAAAATTAAAAACATAAATCTGTATTTTATGAAAAATTATATAAGTATGATTTTTAAAATATTTAGGAGCTTATTGAATTGGCTAAAGACGAAGAAGAATTTCAATTGGCTAAAGAAATGGCTCACACAATTCGGAGTTATGAACCTGATGAATCAATATTTGGCGCACCAAGAGCTCAAAATGGTTTTTTAACGAATAACTTTTTGAAGCAGATTATTTATATAACACAGTTTTTATAGGCAAATGGGCCTCCGCTGTTCGAATGGTTGAGCCAAATAAAGGCAAAACTCTTTGCCATTATGAATTTCCGGAGGGTGAAGCTGCATTTAGGTACCTTAACGTTGAATATTTCCTTGTTTTAGATTTTTATATATCATTGAATTTAATTTTTATATTGGTACTTCAATTAAGTTTTTATTTCAGTGTAGAGTTAGTACAATTTCAAAGTCAGCATGATTCAACATTTGTACTAGTTGGATGTGCTGTCGATTTAAAATTAAAACCTTACAGTGCAAAAGCCGGCTGTATATATTCTTTTCTTTTAACTGCTGATGGAAATCGTTTTGAATTTATACATAGAACGACCACTGACGATGTTAATTTTTTATAATAAATTTCATAAAAGCTACTTTTACTTTATATCTTGATGTTTTCTTTGTGAGCACTTTTTTTAGAAATAATTTTTTAATGAATTTGTTATTTTATATTTTTAGGTTGTAAATGCAATTCATGATTTTCGTGGTATGGCTTTGGTTGGAGTTGGTAAAAAAGTTCGTATGTATGATTTTGGAAAGAAAAAGTTGCTAGCAAAATGTGAAAATCGGGTCTGTTTTTTTAAATTTAATTCCTTATATTATGAAAAACTATAGAAATGGTTTAAGTATATTAATTTTTTTTTGTTAAGGTGAAGAAAAGTTATAATATATAAATTTCTATAATTTTGGCATTTTTTATTTAAAAATACATTTGAGGAAATGGACATATTCCAAACATATTTTTCAGTAAATTATAATTTTATAGCGTTTGAATTAAGAAAATGCTCTGTATTTTATGCTCTAATTTTAAATAGAGCTTTAGCTGAAAGTTATCCTTTAAAGTTTTAACTAATTTATTTTTAAATTATTAATTAACGAATAATAATAATACATGAAATTATTAAAAATGAAATAAATAATATTCAACTTTAATGTTGATCAAAAATTTTTTGTGAGATATACTATTTTTATAAAGTAATGTTTTTATTGCATTAAATAGTTAACTATTTGAAATTTTTGAAATATAAATATTAAACATATTGTTATGATGAATAATATTAGATGTTTTG
>JANSTW010050889.1:0-12624 GCA_027564275.1 Diadocidia ferruginosa
CTAAATGCAGAGTTTTACATCGTGGTAAGCTGGGAAAATGGTTTAACATTCGTTCTGGAGTCAAACAAGGATGTGTTTTTTCACCACTTCTGTTCCGACTTGTCTTACATTGGGTGATGAGGAAAGTTGCGGCGCTTGATTGGAACCCGCAGAAGAGGACGACCCAAATCTTCGTCGCGCCGAACGATGTTGCAGGAAGCCGAAGTCGAAAGAACTTCAACGAAATAAAGGCTCTGGCAAGAAATCGAGTGCGTTGGAAGCAATTTGTTGATATCCTATGCTCCCACGCTATGGAGAGAGGATGCGATGATTATGATGATGACATGATACACGGATGTAATATGTATTTATATGTAAATTTTTAAAATTTGTATATGGTGAATCATCTACAAAATTAGATTAATGATTGTTGTATTAGTTCGTCATCAGCATTTAGACAAATTTGCATAGTTTCTTTTAATAAATCATGTGTTCTTTTTTTTCTGAACAACTCTACGTCATCAGTTATTGGACAAACTTTGTATCTAAAAATTTTGTTTTTTTACGCCAGTAAATTAAAAATACTTAGGTCTAATAAATAATATTTTCAAAAAAAAAACATATAAAAATTCATTAAACTAATTGCATACTTCTTAAAAAAAAAATGATACAAAACGAAATAAACTCGAATAAAAAGAAGAAAAAATAATATAAAGCTAACATAAATACTTATCAAGAAAATCAAAAGAAAAACCAAAACATTTTCTCATTTAAATTAACTGAAGTTTATTTTTATAATGTTCGCACAAAGGATAATTTTCCTCAATATCGAAGAGAAAACTATACTTCTAGGTAAATATATATTTATTTTCGTTTCAAAGAAAATAGCATCTCATCGAAACTTAGATAAATTAAGAAAAGCCGGAAAAAACATGCTTTGGCAAAGTTCTATATTATATATTATTCGTCGGTGAATATTGAATATGTGGCATTTTATTTCGCACAAGAATTAGACCACAGAAAATACAAAAACTGAATTTAATTATTATTTTTAATTTAGATTGAGTAAGTTTACTTTACCTGCACAACAACTGACAACCCTTCACACAATTGTTTTTCTGAATTTAGGATTTAAGAGTAGACAATTTCTCTTTAAGAAAGGGGTACAAAGCATCTGTAAGACAATTAATAATTGATCAGTCCGCCTTCGAAACCCCTGCTATTTATATAGTATCTTAACGTTATTATAAATTAATTAATTAAGGAAAGGGGAAGACCCAATTTTTTTGGTTATGAAAATCTAAATATAGTTTGAAACTTTTTCATTTAAACTTTAATCTCCAACCCCACTCTAAATTTTGGAAATTCTACCCTTACTCCAAAACAAAATATATTTTGTGTATACTTCCTTTAACATTTAATATCATTAAATGTGTATTGTTTGTAATTTTTAAATTTTAAAAACTTAGTGGCTTCGTACTTTTTTTATCAACAATAACCCTAAGGGCGAATTTTCTGAAATTTTAAAACATTTTTGTACCAAAATTTCTCGATTTTTAACTAATTGTCTTGATGAGCTTAGCCGAATTTATAAAAAAATTATCAAAATTAGTTTTAAAGTTTAACATGACAAATTGCTTCCGCCGCGTCAAATGTTACCGCTTCGTGGCGCATATTTTTATAAGTATATTTTATTAAGAAGTATTGCCAACCATCTGAAATATATTATATATCCTTTAATAAGTAGGTCGATCGTAATTCGTACAGATTGTATTGATTTGATAGATAGATAAATACATGTCTTATTAATTGCACAAGAAATACACACGAAATGAAAGTTTTGTATAAGCCATAAGTATTAAGTATGGATATAGAAAATTTCGTTTATTTTTGTGTATACACATTAATAGATGGTAGCTTTAAGATTTTTCGATATCAAAAGATAAAAAGCAATGGCTGGATGTGTAGCAGTAGTGGCTTCGATCCTGCGGTCTTCGGCCCATAAAACTATGCTTGCGAACATTTTATTGCTTATTTATATTCTGCTTGCTTTTCTCCCTTCTATTCTTCTCTTTTTCCTTCTTTTTTCTTTCCGTTTTTCTTTGTCTTCTTTTCTTCTCTTTTGTCTTCTTCTTTAACTTCTTCCTTATTATGTTCTTTCTCTTCTTTTTTTTCTTTTCTTCTATCTCTTTTACCTTATCTTATGTTTTTTTCTTCTCTTCTTTCTTCTCTTCTTTTTTCTCCTCTTTCTTTCTTTTTTTCAACTTTTTTCTGTCTTCCCTTTGTCCTCCATGTCTTCATTCTCTTTTATTGTTTTTATTCTAAATGTTCTCGAGATAGAGTGACAAATGTTATACGAGCAGCATGCGTATATAGCTTAAATCCCTACCATGAACATTATTGCTGTTACTATACATACAAAAAATTCATATATAATTATATAATGTATGTAAATAGTACAAGACTTTATTTAGGTCAAAATGGTCAAATTGCCGGGACCATGTTTTTTCTCGTTTTATGATGCCCTAATTCAGAAAAATAGAAAATAAAAAGTGTCCGCCCGTAATTTTCTATACACACAAAAATGAAATAAACTAGTAACCGGATATAACAGATATTTGGTCAGGGTGAGTTTTTAGTGTCTCATTGTTTGGGATTGCATTTATGGTCTATAGCTCAAAAGGGAGAAGGGCTCCCCTACGATTTTTTTGGTCAAATTGGATTTAGACCAATTTTGTTAGGGGTAAGTTTTTGGTAAACATATACTCTCGCACATTAAATATTAGTTCTCTAGGTGGAAAAGGGGTATTGGCTCCCATACAATTTTTTTTGTATATTTGCATTTGTATTATGTGTATTTACCATCAGTGGGTGAATCTGTCTCCACCCGTTCGATTGTAATGAAATTTTTAACATTTGTTGGTTGTTAAATTGCATTAGATATTTTTTTAAACCTATAGGATGGTTCACTTCAGAATTAGGACGCTTCTAAAATTTTGCATTTTGTACTACAGGAACCCCTTCCGATTTGATGACATTTTAGGAATGTTTTCTTCATCGAAATTCATTAAACCCGTATTTTGTTGTATACCATTAGAGTAATCCACTTAATTAGAACTAGCGGATCCTAATATAAATATTCTGCATAGGCAATAGGCATATTTACCATCTGTGGATAAATAAATCCTTCCGATTTTGATAAAATTTTTAGAATTTGTTCTTTATCGAAATTCATTATACCCGTTTTTTGTATACCATTGAGGTGATCCACTTCAGAATTAGCGAATCCTTAAATTTTGCATTTTGTACTAGACATATTTATTCACCAGTGGAACTCGTTCCGATTTTGATGAAATTTTTAGAATTTGTTAATACATTAAACCCGTATTTTTGTATGCCTATAGGATGATCTACTTCAAAATTAGTATTATCCTAATATTTTCTTATTTAACTTGGGGCGGGGGATATGTTTTTAGTAGACCCATATAGGTACTTTTCTTGCCAAATATCAGTATTGTGTAGTAAAAGCAGCATCCGAGTTTTTATGGGTGCTCTTAGACCGATTTTTCAATTTGAATTTCGAAAAGTACACAAAAAAGGCATATGGAAGTAAATTATAGTAGAGGTAGATGGACGTACTATAAGTAGATGGAAACAATAAAAGTAGATTTAGATAGAGGTTGACAGTAGATTGTGGTAACAAAAGAAATATATTTATGTAGTTGAAGTACATAAAAGAAGTAAAATTACATTAAAAAGTGAAAGTAGATTGACGTAGTATAAGTAGATTAGGGCGGTATAGAAGTAGACTTAAGGCAGAATTTTTTTAATTTTTTTTATTTAGTAGACTTCGGGGTAGAAGTAGTAGATTAGGGCACTAGAATTTCCAGTATTGAAGTAGATTGAGACTGTTCTGGCTATAAAATATGCAAATCCTTGCTACCTTGCTCAAAGAAATATAGTAAGCAACATTCCAGTTCTGCAGTGAGTTCTCAAACCGATTTTTTTTCATAAACTCTAATTTAAAAATCCAATATTATAACAAAAATATAAAATATTTTAAAAATAATTATTTAAAATGTATATTGAATTACCCTGGAAGTTTATATAGTTTATACTACTACATCCATGGAATTACCACAATTAAGAACCGTAAAGTATATACAAAAATTATATCCTTTAATTTAGTATCATATTTCCCTCAGCTCCACATATTTATATACAATTTTATTTACCACTAATTTAAACTTCAAATTATTTTCTATTTTATTATTATTCTGATATAACTTTAAATTTCCGATTAAAGAGTAGGTTCTAATATTATATATAAAGCTTGATCAAAGTTTCGTATATATATTATATTTATTTAAATTTTCATTCTCATTTTCAACTATCTAGATAAATATACACATAGATAGCTACAGATGCAATCTGCATAATCCTAGTTTTTAGTCTATATATGTACTTGAATTTGCAAAATTTATTATACGAACGACGAATACAAGAAGAAGTAGGTCATGTTATGTAAAAGGTGTTAAGTTTAAATAAAATTAAAGTTAAAAGTGTTTTTTTTTAGTTTAATATTATGAACGTCGACGTTGTCGTAAAATATCGAGAACATACTCCATATAATATATATATGGTAGATACTAGATTCCGTGTCTAACTTTACTTTAAAACCATCACCTAGGTATATATATATTTTTGTCTCCATGCAGAACGTATTACATACAAATGAAAAGTTCTAAATTTATATAATCTATATAGGTCCTTGTTAGAGGGAGATTAAATGATCTGGGATAGAAAATTTATTTGCATATAAAATAAAATTTAAAAAAATTTATCCTTTCCGGTTATTTTTTTTGTTGTTTTATTTGACTCTTGTGTAATTGGAAAAATAAATTTTAACTTTGCTGCAACACCATCAAATATTAAGTATATATAAAGTGAACATGTTTTTTTTAATTTAATTTAATTATATATTTTTTTTATAGTCATTTTAAATAATTTGTTTTGGATTTTATTTTATTTATTTTTTATAGTTTTAAAATGTATAAAAAATCGCTTCGATAGATAGAGTTTTTGATAAATTTTTTGTCACAGTACGTAACCATATGTATTATGTAGGTATATAATATAAAACATTTCTCTAACTTGTATCATTTCATCAATCAAATTATAATTTAAACTATGGATCTAGTGTGAATCTGTAGATAAATTTAAAAAATTTAAAAAGTTTTTCGACCTTCAGTCAAAATATAAAACTTTAAAAAATGTTACGTACGCTACACCGAATTCGTGATATAATAATTTAAACAGATGTTAGTTTAAAAAAAAAATACAGAGCTTAACAATAATTTCTCAAAAATATATGTTTCCATTTTTTTTATTATATAATTATAATTTATCCAGCTGTGTTTGTACACTGCGTTGTTATATATTTTAAACGCAGCTTTTAATAATATTATTTGCTTATTTATTTATACATATATAAATTTCACAAACAAATACTTTATGCTTTGTGAAATAAATAAATTTTTATCAAACATATAATTTTATAGATTTTTTATGTTTAAATCATTAAACATTTACAATTGCGAGAGGCAAATAAATGCGAAATTAAATGAACGCACTTTTTACAGATCATTTAAAAATTCTATATCATGCGTATATGCCACTTAAATGCGTACATATCTGGGTCTATAAAATGGGTGGTGTGAAAATATATATTAAATCACCTATTACAACCAGAAGCCATTACTTAATCATCATCAGCAGCACAGAGCATTATCAATTTGACTTTCAACAAAAAAAAATATTTTTCTTTTTCTTTCATTCAAAACGTCACATTAATCATATACAAAAACCATTTGCACCAAATATAATGTACGAATTTATGTGTCTCTAGCCATTATAGAATATATTCAAGTACTTTTCAGCATGTCTAAAACATTTTCAAACTGCAAAATTTATGATAATTTAAATGAATTTACAAAAACCAATAATTATAGAATATTATATAAATTTTCCCAAAAATTATACGTCTCTATAATATAGTTTACAGCATTTGTGATGTGTAAGCACATTGTTAACGATAGATAGATTATTTTATACAATTAATGTGCAATTTATGCAACGTCGTTTTAATTATTACATACCGTTTTGGACGATTCGGAAAGTTTTTGGCGAAGAAAGTTTGATTTTAGGCTATATTTCTCAAATTACAATTTTGTGATCAAAAATTCATTTGTAAAAAAATGTTAAAACTCTGATGATGTTCAAAAATATTGGGCGAAATATCACAAATAAATATTTTAGGCAGATTTGTGACTGATTTTTTACAATTAATTAGTAACTATTTATTGATTGGCATTTGTGATATCAAAGTGAAATTTCATATGCTAATATTGAGATTCTGTGATGGATCAGTCACTCTAACCAACCAACCAACCAAGAACCAAGACTATACTTGATTGAAATTAAATTCAAATTCGATTTTATACTTTAGCCTTGTAATTATCTATTTAGCTATCATTTTTAAACGCGGTTCTTCTGAGGATGTTCAAAGAGCCGAACGAAATGTAAAAAAAACATAAACATTGTTCATTTTTACATACCGAAACTATTTAAAAATATGTCCTTCTGAAGATGTTCGAAGTATGCTGAAAGAAATAGCCTGGGCCGAAGTGCTTGATATTGATCGAAAATTAGTATTACAAAATTATTGTAACTTTTGTTCTTAAATGTTCGATCGACGCGACGTTGAATTTGATTCAATCACCTCGCTCCTAAGTAGTTTTTTTTAGTATTTGTTCATCTTATAGAATATAAGACAGTCTTTCTGAATTTCCTTCAATCACATATAAACTTTTAGTTTTAGGCGAGCAATTTTGAAATTTATGTAAACCTGGCGTATATCCATAAAATAGATTACCGCACCTTTCAAATTTTATTCATATAAAATATAATATTATAGAATGATGGTGTATTCTATACAACTTTGTACCAACACTGAAAATCTAAATTATAATGTTTGCATTAAAAAACACAGTTCAGTACATGCAGAGCTATAGTTGTACAATTATTTTTTAACGAGCTACGACCTTTGTGTATATAACTTTCACTAAAATACAAATTTTATTTGAAAATGATCTCTGTAGTTTTTACAGAAAATGCTGTAATATTTACTGAAAAATCAGAAGTATATAGAGGAGTTTGTTAATCAATTTTTCACACAAAACTTTATACACTACATCAGTCAAAACCTCGTAGTTGATGACTGTAGAGTGTGTGGCTGGGTTCCATTTTCTGATCAAAGCTTGATACTCTTTAGTATCAATTTTGAGAAAAAGTCTACAAAATCCTTTAGAAATCCAAAAAGAACAGACTGGGAAAAATTCAAAAGAGTACTGATAGCCATCAAGTTATCTAGTGTACTAATCCTTGAAATCCAGTCTGTAGCCGAATTAGACAAGTTTGTAGCCTCTGTGATTACTGCAGAAAGATTGCCTGGGCAATAGATAGTTTTTAAACCTTTAAATCTGCTGGACCTGATGGAATTTTTCTGGCAATGCTTGAACACACCAAAGATCTTCATCCCCTGGCTCTTATTGCTTCATAAGGAAAGTATCAGGCTGGGACATGTACCACTGGTGTGAACCCAAGCTAAAATTATTGTCATTTCAAAAGTGGGCAGAATTTCTTCATGAGTCGGCCAAAGACTTTAGACCGATTAGCTTAACCTCTTTTATTCTAAAAACCCTTGAACGTATTTTAGAGTTAGAGATACGAAACACTATTGTAACAAACCCTCTATCGGGATCTCAACATGCCTATTGCAGAGGAAAGTCAACGGATACTGCTGTGCATAGGGTAGTTAGTACGATAGAAAGGTCCCTTCATTATAACGAATATACTCTGACTGCCTTCATGGGCGTTTAATAATTAACGGGTAGGTTCTATCTGGAGTGCTCTTCAGGCTCTTAATGTTAATCAAGGAATGATTACTTGGATAGTCACCCTTCTCAAGTCCAGAATAGTTCTGGCTGAGCTAAGTGGATACTAAGTGGAGCTAAAAGGTGCGCACCTTAGGGTGGGGTATTGTCCCCTTTATTATGGATTCTAGTCCTGGATAAAATACTTCGTCAACTAGAGAGCAATGGCTTTAGAACGGTTGCTTATGCGGATGATCTTGTTGTTTTATTGCCTGGATTCAATTTTTCTACTATTAGCGACATCATGGCGAAGGCTTTGTGGTTTGTTGAGCGATTGGCTACGGAATGTGGACTATCTGTAAACCCGGAGAAGACCAAACTTACGTTATTTACGACCACAACTAAAATTCCAGAGTGCCAGCTTCCAAAGTTGGGATGTACTACACTGGCTCTATCCTCCAGAGCTAAGTATTTAGGTGTTATACTTGACCCTAAACTTAACTGGAAGTCAAATATAGAAGAAAGGGCTAAAAAAGCTAGCGTATCTTTCTATGTTTGTAAGAAGACTTTCGGGAAAAACATGGGACTTCGGCCTAAAATGATCCTGTGGATCTATACGGCCATTGTAAGACCTATGGTGGCCAGCTGCGGAAAAAGGATATAACCGTATCAAGTTAGGAAGGGTTCAGCGCAGTGCAATGCTTGGGGTTACTGGAGCCTTGAGATCTACGTCCTCGGAGGCATTGAATGTAATTGCGCACCTTCTTCCACCTGACATATATATTAAAAGTGGGACTAGCTACAGTGCCATCAGATTAAGAGAATCTGGGTATTGGGCAAATAGCTTTTACGGCCACAGCAAAATACTTTCTTTAGTTGGAACGGTGTCGATCCCAACTACAGACTATCTAGTTCCTAGATTAAATCTAGACAAAAAAATTAATACAAAGTTCCCAACCAGAGAACAGTGGGCAATGGGCCACACACTGGACTCTGGAGAGCATTGACACAGTGGTGTATACCGATGGGTCCAAAATGGACTGTGGTGTTGGTTCCGCAATCTACTGTGAAAATCTTAATATATCAGAATCAGTTAGACTTCCAAATCTGGCGAGTGTCTTTCAAGTGGAAGTACTTGGCATTTTGTTGGCCTGTAGGCGGCTGGGAGCTAATAATACTCCAAAGCAGAGTGTGGCGCTTGTCGTGGATAGCCAAGCTTCTATCTTCGCTCTAAATTCGTCTACTATCACTTCTAAACTTGTTAAGCAATGCTATGACGAACTGTCAATCATTGGGAATCAGTACGACATCACTCTTGTTTGGGTTCCAGGACATAGCAACATTGCTTGCAACGAGCGAACTGACGTTCTGGCTAGACTTGGCTCTACTCTGGATGCTAACTAAGCTTGGTAAGTGCATCCATCCCTAAACCTTATTAAGAAAAACATTTAAACGCACTTCATGCGTATTGCTGACTTGATATGGAAAAACTCCATGTCATAGTTGGAAGACCTGGCCATCTTACAACAAAAAAAGAACGGATTCTTTTGTGGAGTTGTCTCGTGACTGGTAGGGGTAATTTCTGGCCATTGGGCTATCGCAGTTCACGCATCCAGATTAGGTATCCCTCACAATGTGATCTGTCGCAGTTGCTGTGAAGATAACGATCCGGAGACAATCGAGCATTTTCTCTTCTTCCAGCTTTGGGTAGATCAAGATATTTATTTCTGAAAAAGTATGCATTTACTGACCTTGATCAACTCGCCAGCAAAGATATTAAGGAGTTACTGGGGTTCCTTAATTCTACAAAGTGGCTATGAGCTGCTCAATCAATTAAACAAAGGTTCTCTAATGTGTGGTATCAAAACGGCAGTCTCTGCTAATTGTAGCCATGCTCTAGGTTTGATCCTGGCTTACCACTCTAACCAACCAACCAACCAACCAACCAGAAGAGAATTTTTCTATAATGTTTTTATAGCGATAAACGCATACATGCCCCAAGAAACAAATTCGGTAAAAAAAATTGATTTTTTAACCGAATTAGGTAAAACTCGGATAAAAATTAGTAAAATATAAACCATTCTGAAATGACAGTAAAATGCAAAATTTTTAGTTAAAACAAATCAATTTAACATCTGAAAATTAGCTGTAAGCACAAGATGTTATATAATAGTAAATTATAAAACCTAAAATTATCGAAAAAGATATCAGTGTTTTTCAATCTAAAATTTAACCATTTTTTTGGTCAAATTTCGATTAAAATTTAACTAAAATTTTAGGTATTTGTTTACTATATTTTATACAAAAATAATTTAAGTTAAAATAAAACTGAAATTTAACCGATTTATTCTCAAACGATATGTTTATTTTGTAGGTGACATTTTTTTCACAATATTTAATTATAATATTATAAGTTATAAATATTTTCTGTAAAATTAATATAAGTTTCTTTTTATTGTTCCAAAACAACAAGTGAGACATCGACTAAGAAACAAAATATATATTTTTAAAGATTTTTTTAAAGTTTTCATTTAGCTAAAAGAGGGTTAAATTTGAGTTAAAATATTACTAAAAAATAATTAATTTTAATGAAAAATAAATATTTTCGAAGGCGAACGCGAATTTAAGTTATAGAGTTAAAATAATAACAGCATCGCAAAAATGTATGTGGCATAAGAAATTTAGTACAATATCTTCAATTAATTGACTAAATAAAACTCATCAATTTCCATGATAATATTCGCCATATAATTTCTCTAGAACAATTTTACATAATTTCGTGTGTGTATATATTGTACATATACTTATACACACCTACATGTGGGTAAAACACATGCGTCGTACTCGTAAATAAACTGTTTCCGGTACTACTTTATAGTAAAATTTGGGATAAAAGATACCTAAATTTTAACTTAAATTATAGAAATGCGCCATAGTAAAATCTTCCCCACTTTGAGTTAAATTAACTAAAAATATACCCAAACAATAACTAAATTTTAAACGATTTCGGTTAGACTGGGTTAAAATTTGTTTCTTGTGTGCATAAGTTCCTTATACTATACAGAGTATAAATTATCTAGAGGGAAAGAGAAACATGAAACAAATCCCCACCTAAACGATTTTACAATTTATGTACAGTGTTGTGCAAAAAACATGGTGGATTTATTGACGATTTTTTCATCCATAGAGAAAATTTTCAATAAATCGGTTATGATTTTTGCACAACACTGTACATTATTTAACTACCTGAAAAAAAAAACAGCAAAGAGAATCGCGCTTGGCTAGGTTGGTTTCTAAAATTTTATTTATTTAATCTTAAAATTGACATGATTTTTTTTTAAGTAATAATTATAATTATTATTTACATATTATAATAATTATAATCTATGAAGGTAAAACCCACGAATATAGGAATATAGAGATTTTGTACATGAAAATCATCATGGATTTATTCTTATATCCAAATGGAGTCTTCTCCCTGAAGGTACTTCATGGAAAAATTCTACAATAAATCTTTTTGGAAAAATTATTTATAGAATTTTATCATAGATACTTTATTAATAAATTCTTCATGAAAAAATTCTTTGTTGAACTATTCTTCATGGATTCTTCATTGATAAATTCTTAAGAGAATCTTCTTGGATTATATTGAACAAGTCTACATGAAATCAATTCATAAAAAAATTCTTTATAGAATCTGCATTGAAAAATTCTTCATAGATTCTTAATCGAAAAATTCTTAGTGGAATCTTCATGAAATATATCTTTATAAATAAGTCTGTTATCATCGTGGATATAAGATTTTATCCACAAAGATATAAGACTTATTTAGAGAGATATAATCTATAAAGATTCCATTATGAATAGGTGGTAGCCCAGTTGTGAAAATTTTTTGACTCTGTCGAGTCTCGAAACCATAACCTCTTGAACACAAAGCCGTGACACTACTCACTACTCAATTCTGACTACAAAAACGTTTTGCCGAAGTTTAAAGTATCAGATTTATCGATCGCTGATTATACCCGTAGTGACATATGGAAGCATGATGCATGTCCCAGAACGATATGATGAGTTTCCGGGTGTTCGAACGAAAAATTCTACGCACTACATTGGGGCCTGTAAACGAAAACGGATTGTGGCTAACATAACATCATGGACTTAAATCTCTATAATTCTATATGGTTAACAAGTTATAGTGCATTTCATTAAAACCAATAGACTACAGTAACCAGTATGGAGCAGTGAGTAATGTTAAGGCTCTGTAATCAAGAAGGGTTCGAGGCTCGGTAGGACCAAACATTTTCACATTTGAGTTATCACCTTTCTATCGCAGGTGTTTACTAAAAAGCGATTGCAGTGGCCCGGAAGTCACTTAAAGCCGTTGTCGCCTATATGATACCAACTGATTACTATACAACAATATACCGGTGCGAAATGCTGACAATATGCCTCATCAAAAATGGTGTGTCATGAAAGGACCTAGTAATCAGATTAAAAAGTGATAATGGTTTAGCCCAAGACCCTCATGGGTTGTAGTGGCAAATTATTATTATTATTATTAATAGACTACGATGGATGACACGCGTTTTACGAATGGAGGTCACACGATACCTGCACTCTAAAAAATTTTCACTCAATTGAGTGAGGTTGAGTGAAAAAATTATAATCAATCCTGAGTGAAATCTAACTCCCCTTTTTTTGACGACAAAAT
>JANSTW010050900.1:0-23023 GCA_027564275.1 Diadocidia ferruginosa
GACACGCTTCTATTATAAATTTTTGACGCCAATATTCAATTTTGTATACACAGAGAATCATTTAAAAAATTTAGTTATATATGATGCTGTTGGTTTCTGCACTATAACTTCATCAGCTCGAAAATAATAACTTCTTTGTAGAACTTTTTTGTTTATTATATTATACTTTGTAACATTTTTATGAATATATTATTTTAAAAAAAATCTAAATATTTAAGAAATTACAAATTGAAGCAAAAAAATTATTTTTAAAAACAAAAAATAGAAAACATTTTTATCAATTTCCATTCACTTCCTTTAATGCAACAAAATTTTGTATCGTTAAATCAATCTCTAAGAAAAAAAGGATACTCTTCAAAAAACAACGTAAAAAGGGTACAACGTACAAGTTACTTATACGCGAAAATACATTTTCTAAAAAAAAAAAAAATCTATAACCCAGTGGGATGGGTCATTTCTTTCTTCTTTTTGTTTTCCATTTTTGTTTTTTTAATAATTATTGTTTCCTCACTCGCGTTTGCAAAGTGATAGCTCCTTAGATTAGGAAATCGACCATTTTTTGCTGCCATTTTTTTAATTATTTTATTCAAATATTAGCAAGAGCCTTTTTTCCTGTGCACCGCGTCGTCCTATTGTTGTATTATCGCATATAGAAAGTTTTCCCGTATCAGGTTTTTGTATTCTTTGGTTTTTTTTTCGATTGTACAGAATAATGCCCAAAAAAAATATTCAAAAAAAAACATTAAATAATATAAAATGTATATATATGGGAGAAAATAAAAAAAAAACAAGTCCTTTAGAGTCATTAATCATTTTCATCCCCCTTATAATAACCATTTTTTTTCTTTATTTTTTTATCTTAATTCAAATTTAATATTGTTAACTTTTTCTATGGCAATTTTATATTTCTGGTATGTGTCGCGTTTCGTTGTTGTTTTTTTTGTCTAAGAAAATTTGGTTTTCCATTTATTTATACGGGAAAATTGTCTTTTTGTTGTTGTTTTTTTCTCTGCTAAGGTATAATTGACAGGGTTGGTTAATATAGAATGGAATCTAAAATACTTTTTCTTATATAATTTTGCGAGCCGAAAAAAATGTTTCTACATAAAAAATTTTAGTAACATATAGATAACTTGTAGATAACTTATAGATATCAAATTTAATAAAACTATTTTTTAAAGTATAATTTATTCTTTATTTGAAGTGGAATTATGAAAACAAAAAGTTTTGTTTTTTTTTATAATATTTTGTATCCATATGTATTATATACTTGGTGACCCTCTAAAAAAAAGAATATATACTTGACCTTCCAAAGTACAATTTCCAAAAATAATTCCAATTTAAAAAAAAAACCATTCTACTACACATTTACATTTCCTCATGCGTTACTTTTTATTCATTTCTCTTTTTATCTACAAAAAAAAACATCCAATTTTCCATGCAATTCATTTTTACACAATTATTGCCAGCTATAAATAATAACATAACCCGTCAACAGATGGTGTCTTCATATTATTAAATTTTCTACAATATTTATATATACACAATTTTACATATAGCAGCTTTACTATCATCGCTTTTATATATAAACGTCATGTAAAATATACAATGGGGTACATTGGTACATGTATATAGAGTTAACTAAAAAAAATAATAAAATTATTACAGAAAATAACAACCCTCGCCCCTTTTTTGCGCAAATTCATATACTGTAGAACTTGTATACCTATAATTTTTGTACCATTTCATTGTCAAATTGCGTCATATGTGTACTATACATGTACCTATATTGTATTGGGATAATAGTCGAGAAATAATAATATTATTATATACCGTAAATATATATAGACACGAAACGTAAATATTTTGACGTATGCATTCTACTAAAAAATATTTAAAATTTATATAAATTTGAGGTTATGGTTTTTTTTTTCATTGTTATTGTAGTATTTTGGATCTATAACATAATAATGACTATAGAACTTATAATTTTTTTTTAATTTCATTAAAAATACAAAAACTTCATCACATTCTTGTCATTTTCTATAATCAATTTTTTTTTTATTAATTTGAGGTTATGTGTGCAACTATTTTTATTGCAGAATTTAGTTTCTATATAATACAAATGACTTTTTACTTTAAAAAACCCATTAAAAATTTCAAAACCTTCATCAAATTCTTGTCATTTAGCATTTAAAAAACATATTTAAAATTTGTCTAAATTTGAGGTTATGTATCATTTCGATTACGGTATTTAAGATATTTATTATAAAAGTGACAAGAGAACTTTTCACTTTTTAAAGAATTCTATTGACAATTCAAAAAGCAAATTCTTGTCATTCGCCTTTTAAAGAATATATTTAAAATTTAAGGTTATGTTTGCTAACATTTCTATTTAGTATTAAGGATCTATATTCTATACATATTACAAAAATAAATAGAGAACTTTTACCGTTTTAAAAAGCGCCATAGAAATTAAAGGAAAAAAAACACAAATTCTTGTCATTTTTCACATTAAAAATAAATTTATGATTTGTATAAATTTGAGGTTATGTGTGCCACCATTTTTTTCAGTATTTAAGATCTTTAACGTAGAAATGTTTAGAGAACTTTAATTTTTTTTTTAACTCCATTGAAAATATTCAGAAACTTCGACCAATTCTTGTCATTTTTCATTTTAAGAATATATTTAAAATTTGTAAAAATTTGAGGTTATGTTTGCTGACACTCCTATTACAGTATTTAGGTTATTTTATATTTTATAACATAAAAAAATTACAAAATATTATAATTTATTAAATAATATATTAAAATATATATATTTGATATAATAATTGAAATATAGATGACGACTCTTTAGCACCATTCTGCTAAAATTAGCATAAACACCTGTATCATTCGCTTGTAATGCATTGGCAAACAATCTGAACATATAGTGAGGAATCGAAAACCTCAGAAGTGTGGTGTTGTACAGAGTTGCTATACAGAATTAGTCTGATCGCTGATGAAGTTATTAGATAACGGAAACTAACTTAAACATCGCTGTTAAACCCATATTTTTAGTGATAAGATTCACAATATATTAAGTTTATATGAAAATGACATAAATTATAATTTAATAATTATTACCCGGCAGTTATGAAATTAACATGAATAAATACAATATGCAATTTAATTACATACAAAATAATCTAAGTATTAAAAAAATGTTTTAAAAAAATTTAAATTTTTTAACGTTTTTACTTTAATTTAAAAAATCTTATGAAATTTTGTAATAATAATCAATATTTTTGAGAAAATATGTGTTTGCGATTGGGGTTTTTCGCTGTTGTACATAATTTTAACTTAACTTTGTTGTTAAATTTATTATATAAAAATGTTAAATTTATTTTACAAAGAATGGCGGCTGCAATATGGCGATGCTACCTTTCACATAAGAAAGCTTCGTCCCCATTATAGTTACCTATCTGTATTATATAACAATGAAAAGAGAAAATATGTTGCAAATGTGTTTAATGTATTTTAATAATATTATTCCAAACTTGTCGAACTCTTCATTTTTACGCACATATGAAATAAAAAATCCCCAAAACAGGGCATAGGTCAAATCAATCAAAAACTTTACCAAATCTCTATATAACAAAACATTTTGTCACATCAAACTTAAGTAACATACTATATGGTATAAGGATTGAATTGTATTCGAATAAAGCTCTTTATATATTAAGTCTTTATATTATATGGCAAGGATATCCATCAGGAACGTATAAGTTGTATTTATTATATAATATTAATAATGTCATATTATATAAGGTGATGGTGACAGCTTGTGATAACTATGCGATTTATATTTTGTTATAGATATTTTATATTCAATTTGATTGAATGTTATGTCATTTATTGCGTATAATTGGAGTGAGAATAGAAAGATATTTTATTTACTTCAAAAACTATATCCTTATTTGTTGGAAAAAACACCTTACAGAAAATCAATTATAATGCAAAAATATATATAAAAACAATATGGGATTGAACTTTATGTACAATAGGACTAAATCCCAATTTAAAATACTCAAATATTAAAAAAAAACAATAGAAACATTTCTATTTTTATAATATTTTGGTTATTTAAAATTAAAATAAATGACATTCAACGTTTTGTATGTGAAAGCTCACAATTTTTCGCAAACTGCCTAAATTAATGTACAATAAATAAAAAAGCACAATTTGTTGAAAAGCTTGTGGCGTTCCATTTAATTATAAATCTGTAAAAATTGTGCTTCTTAAAATTTCACAAAGCTTTAGGACTATTGTTATGAAAAAGTTTTTGGTCCCTAAGTTTTATCACAGACTACTGATACCAAAAAGCAATGAAATTCAATATTTTGAACTAAATATTAGTTTTTTATAATTCGATAAAGCAATATACAAATTTTAAAGTTATTATCTTTCATCACTGACTCAGCTTTTTTCCTAAAAAATGTACAAAAATTCGCCATTACTTATAAAGAAATGTTTTTTCTATATATATTTGATTAACTTCAAATAATTATTTCATTCAAATTGACATAATTTCGAATTTTGTTGTATTTTCATGTCAAGCAAAAGTAGTTTTTCCAAGAAGTCTTTATTATTAAAAATACCACAGCATATAATATCTATAAATTGTTGCGTGTTCTAATCGTGAAAATAAAATTTGAAAAATTGTCATGATTTTCATTGTAACAACTCAGTCTAGAACATATTAAACGAATCAATGAAATTCTAATAAAATTTCACCATAAAATATTTTCAATATATACTTAACATTTATATGGTTTATTTTTATATTGCGGTATTACAATCAACGCATAACTATTATTGTATATAATATGATTATTACGATGATATAAACATAACAATCATTTCATAAATAAAAAATTGTATATTAAATTCAATATATACAAAATATAACAAGAAACGGAAATAACAGAAAAAAAAACAAATCACATAAAAATAACATACATTTGATGTGAAAATTATGCTTCAAAGTTGTAGAATAGGAAAAATTATTTATGTACATAGTTTTTTATATGAAAAACTTTTTTCTTTTTATACAAAAAACAAGTCGTTATTGATTCAAGAAAAACAAATAACTTGATGGAACATCCGAATAACGACCAGAATAATAAATACTATTGATCTATAGAATGAAATCGCATCAGGTAACATATAATATTAAGTAGTTACTATCCCGTCGCATTTTCATTTTGTAAAAATACATTCTACAATCTCCGCATATTTTTTTTGCAATTTTTACGACCTTTTTATGCACCAAAAAACCACCTCATCTATATAAAGAGAAAATTTTAGAAAAAAAAGAATCTGTTAGTGTTGTTAAATTTATAATAAACAGGGTTGCACACTCTGAATTGGTGCCAAGTAATAAGGGCGCACTAATATTTATTTTTTTATTTAAAAAGGAATTTAGACCTATTTTGATGATGCACAAAACTTTTTTATTTATACAATTTTTTTACTACATGCTATTAAACAATTATGTAGCAAGTTTTTTTTGTAAATCGTATCTTCTTTTTTTTTTAATTTGTATGTAAAATCCTTTTTTTTTTCTTTTTTTACAATTTTTCAACTTTCAACGTTCAAATAAAATTATCTATCTAACAGTTTTATCAGAAAACTTAGTATGCAAGAGTTGTAAGAATGACAAATTACATGTTTTTATAGAAAATGATTTAATGCAAAAAGTTACCACTCTGGCGCAACTGGTAATTTTTATTTATTTTTGATAACTTACAATTTAATCAAAACTGATTGTGCACAAAAGTTTTAGGAAATGGCAAATAACATATTTTTGTACAACATAATTTAAGGTTTCAGGTTACAACTGTGGCGATGCAGGTATTTTTACTGAATTTTGATTAAACGGGTGATTTATCTCCCGGTGAGGAAACCTCTCTAAAAAATATTGCATCTTCTAGGCAATCTCCTAATGGGTGATCTGAAATAGACTAAGAATTATAATAAAAAAGGGCGCTTTACATTTTTTGAAGCGGGCGCCTTTGACTCTAATACTGGCCCTGATAACATACGTAAATAGACATACGTTACTATATGAATGGGAAAAAGATGAAAAGTATCAACTTAAAGTCAAATATATTTTAGTATTGAGAAGACGAAACGGATTTTGGTGCTTCTTATAAGCATTTTTTTTTTACTTCATTTTTACGACTGAACAAACTTGTAATAAAATTGCTATAAAAGATTTATATTTTTTTATTATATTTACAAGAGTTCATAAAAGCAGCTCAACATTTTTCCAACAAATGAAACAACAAAATTTTATGTTTTTACGGCTTGATATGCGATGCTGATGTATAATATAAGCTGCTTCTGCAGTATTCAGCGAGTAATAATATTTAGTATGATGTCTGTAATAATAATAATAATAATAATAGAAAATTATGTGGTAAAAAAATAAATCTTTAGTTGAAATAGAGGGACGTAAAAAAACTATAAAATTTTACAACTTTTTTTTTTGGTTGGCGCGCAAAAAAAACATATGCAACATATAGTAGATGGGGTGGTTTTTTTATACTAAGCATTTATTTTTGGAGAAATTGAATTTTATCGTCATAGGTATAGAGAAATTTTGTTTTAAGGATTTGTATTATATTATTTTTAATTATTTATTTTATTGAGCTTTTTGTTATACAAGATTTATTTAAAGGAATGCTTTTTATTTTAGAAATTAAAATTTCGATTCGTGTATCTACATGCTCCCCCCCTTAAAAAAAATTGAAGTTTTTTCTTTTAACTTTCTTAATTTTCTTTTTATAAGTTTTAATTTGCGAAATTTTCGTTATAATTTTTAAATTTCGATTCGTTTATCTGAGAGTATTTACATGCTTTCTCCTTAAAAAAAATTAAATTTGTAAATTTTTCTTTCGACTTTTTAAATTTTTTTTTAGTTAAAATAATTGAAAAATTCGGAAAAATGATTTTAAAAAATTCCAGAATTGATGTTTATTCCTATTTAAAAGTTTCGTTAAATTTTTTTATTTATACCGACAAAATTTAATATTTATATTGAAAAAAAATTGTTTGTGATGAAAATTTATGATGTAAATTAGTAAGATTTCTTCTTGATGTTAAAAAATAAAATATTGTAAGGTCAATTCGGTCTTTTTCTACTTGGTCTATATATAAATCTTACAGATTTAAAAAAAAAATTAAATTAAAAAAAGTTCCTCTTTTTATCTATTTTTATTCATTAATACAAAAAAACAAGATCTTTCAATTCCAAAATACCCTCGTCCATATATTTTGTTATAAATATACAAACAAAAACACACTGAAATGGCAAAAAAAGATGTCAATTCGAAAATTCAACAAAAAAAATCGCATCATTCGTCAAACGGATGTATCATTAAAATTTATAAAAACAAATAAATAATAATTTCTTTTGTCTTTTCTCATATTTTATGACATGTCATCAAAAAATATTATTCTGATATGTTTCTATGGACTATATATATGAGGCCGACAGAGCTTTCAAAGTATTTCTTTATATATAACATTGTCAATATTCAACGGCCGGTGGAGTATAGTGACCCCGATGACCGTTTTTATATTCAGTTTTTTTTTAATAATATTCGATTTTTGTCTTGAAAATTTTATTTAAAAAAAATTATTATCAGGTTGGTTTTCCATCTTTTTTTATCGGTTAATAGCGCATAATAAAAAAGCAAACGCATATCAGAAAAGCAATAACCGTAATAAACGTGTCCATTTTTTCTGCCGGTTTCTCATATAGAATAAATATTATAACATAAAAACCAATTGCACAAAAAAAAGCAGAAATTTATACAAAAAAATAAATCATAAAATATTGAATGTATACATCATACTCAGCAGTTGTTGTTACAGATATATACAGAGTAACCATTAGGAAGTACAACAAAAACGCTTTTCAATTTAGAATAAAAATATCATAAATTGTAACAAGTTTATGTTGCCGCTACTAAATTGACATAAACTAGGCAATAACGATAATTATCGCAAAATCGCAATAGAAAAAGCGCGTATATATTAAGCTTTATTATAGATCGATAGCTTTAAATGAACCGCATTAATTGTATGCGATTAAAGATTAAAGTTTTACATGCATTTTATGTCATGTATAGAAAATGGTACAAGATTCAGAAAAAAAATTATGATTCCATAAACATAATAACAATAATACTTTTCAAAATAAAAAAAATGGGAATTCGAACTTTTATGGTCTGCGATTTATAAGATATCGTCCAATGACCCGTACGGAAAACATAAAAATTGAAAATCTTTCTAATTTTAAAAATTAGTAGTTTTAGTTTTATTTTGATAAATAACAATTAATAACACGTTTAAATATAGGCTGTAGTTTTTACAATTTTATTGTTGATTTCAAAATTGTATTGTTGAATTCACAATTTAATTGTTAATTTTACATTTTTGTGTGATTAGCTCATTTTCTGTCTGTGATACATTAGCCAATAACACAAAAATATAAATTTCACAAATAAATTGTAAAATCAACAAATAAATTGTGAAATTAACAATATTAAATTGTCAATTAAATTGTAAAAACAAGAGCGTATAAGTAAACGCATTATATTGTTACTAAAAATTTTCGATTTTCTATTTAATCCTGAAAAAAAATTAGTTAACAACTAAATTGTAAAATTCATAAAAAAAAATTGTAACATTGACAAAAAAATTGTAAAATCAACTGTACAAAAATGCACGTTTTATGTTATTATATAATTTGTTGATTTTATAGGCAATTATATATTGTTATCTGAAAATCAGATTGCTTCATTGTCAAAATTACAATTTCCGTTGTCAAAATTACAATTCTATGTTTGATATGTAAAAATATTTGAGTTAAAACGAATAAAGCTTTATAATACCTTATTTGTCTGGCAAGTTTAGCTAGATAACTTTAAGTTGACTTATTTATTTTATAAAAAAAAACAATAATATAAGCATGCTGTAAGATACAGGCAACATTATTTTTTTATTAATTTAAATGAGAAAAAAAATATAATTTTTTGTGTCATTTTTTTTTTTTGGTAAATTAAATATTTTTGTTGCGAGTTGTTGCAACAGTTTTTTTTAGCTATTGTGTGTTTACGTGCAACGTACCAATGTACATAGGATACGCGCAAAGAGAACATTATATTTTATAGACATGCATTCATGTTTAGTTTTTCATTTAAAATTCCATAACTGTCAATTTTTATCGGGATTTTTTTTCGCTGTTTTTTTTGCTGCTGCAAAAAACATCCTGTTTGTTGTTCTGGAATCGTATATATTTGATTTGAGCTCATATATAGGTATCAGGCGGATAGCTGACGTTATTGTGATATGTGTATGGCGGTTTTTTTTCCTCGACTAGCCATCAAACAACACTTTTTCTATATATGCAATTGTTCGTTATGTGGTTTTTTGTTCGAATATCAACAGATCCTTTTTTTCGCACGTATATATAAAATTAAAATTATCAATGTTTGAGTTTTTTTTTAATTAAATGATGATTGAGTTTTTTTTGTCTCTAATTTAAATTAAAAAAATAATTTTTTTGCTTTAAATTCTTTAATTGAATATCTATAAATCATATTTGTTTCTCAATTAATTTTTTTTAATTTTTTTGTTAACAATTATTCAAATAATAACTTAAGAAAAATCTATTTGTTATGGATTCGAACTTAAGAAACCGCAAATTTACAAAAAATTAATTTTTTTTTGGATAAATTAAATTATGTAAAAAATGTAACATTAACAATAAAATTATCAAATCAACAACTGTAAAATCAACTAAAACTACATAGTTTTTTTTTAGAAAATTGATATATTTTGGAAAATTAAATTATCTAAAAAATTTTAAAGTTATTAGTTAACAAAAATTTTTTTAAAATCAACAACTTAATTGTAAAATCAACTAAAACTGCACAGTTTTTTAGAAAAAATTTACATTTTAATAAATTAAATTATAAAAAAAATGTAAAATTGATCAATTAATTGTCAAATTAACAATTAAATGTAAAATCAACAACTAAATTGTAAAATCAACTAAGACCGTACAGTTTTTTAGAAAACTGTTATATTTTGATCAATTAAATTATATTATGACAAAATATGTAAAATTGACAACTTTATTGTAAAACTAACAATACAATTATAAAGTCAACAAGTCAACAAGTAAATTGCAAAATCAACAAAAAATTGCATAGGTTTTTAAAAAACAATTATAATTGGATAAATTAAATAATATGACAATTGTAAAATTGACAATAAAATTGTAAAATGAACTAATAAATTGTTATATCAACAATTGAATTATAAAATTAACCATGCGTTGGTTTTACAATTAAATTGTAAAATTAACAATTAAATTATAAATTAACAATAAAATTGTTAAATTACTATCAAAATTGTAAAATCAACAACTAAATTGTGAAATCAACTAAAATTACATAGTGTTTTAGAATATTGCTATATTTTGATAAACTAAATTATATAAAAAACGTAAAATTGACAATAAAATTGTAAAATTAATAATTACATTGTAAAGCCAACAATTAAATTATAAAATTTACAATTAAATGGTAAAATCAACAATATAATTGTAAAATCTTAATTGTTGTAAAATATTGGTAAAATCAACAAATAAATTGTAAAATCATCAAAAATTGCATAAGTTTTTAGGAAAATATTATAATTGGAAAAAACTAAATTATATGAAAATTGTAAAATTGGCAATAAAATTGTAAAATTATTAATAAAATTTTAAAACCAACTAGTAAATTATAAAATTAACAATTAAATTGTAAAATAGACAAATAAATTGTAAAATTATTAATTGTAAAAACAACAATTAAATTGTTAAAGCAACAAATAAATTGTATAATTTACAATAAAATTGTAAAATTAACAATTAAAATGTTAAATTAACAGCATATAATTAGACGCGTGTTACTGTTACTATGTATATGTATAATTGGCCGATTTTGCATATTAATTATAAAAAAGATCTTTTATTAGTTTTCTCAACTTTAACTATTTCTTTAAAAGCTACAGCAATTTTAATGCAACTGCATTTTTCTTAATATAAAGAATGTTTAGCCCAAAAATTGTTCAATATTTAATTCTATATAACATCACTAAGGTTTAATATTTTATAATTTTACATTTTCTTTTGTCATTGCGAAAGGTTTGTTTACTTCAATATATAGTATGCTAAGTTTCAAGCAAAAAACTAGCTGCATATACAGCACTAATGGTCCATTGTCGTTGGGGCAGAGTCACTATAAAGACAGAAAAAAAATATTATATAATATTAACAGCATATATATGGGATTTAAAAAAAAACATACATAACCCTCTTATATATTAAAGTATTTCATCCACCTCACATGGGACTCATGGCAAGACATTATGGTTTTTCCCTGAACGACCATTACCAGCGACTATTTTATTCATAAAGCGGCAGGGTTTTGTATATGTTGTGTTGAATATAATATATGTTTTGTGTTTATTTTTACCGACATAAACTATAATTTCATCTTCACATAATAGTAGAGGATACATACACATATTATGTCAGTCCACATAAATTTAATATACTTTTAGTATAAATATTGGCTGCAGCAGAGACAAAAAGTTACAAGTCATACTGACTATCACATATATTTCAAGCGAGATGATGGTGTTTTTCTGTGTATATCAAAAAAGAACCTGTCCTTTATGTACATAGATATGTGAAAAACTATGCTAGACTGCTAAATAATTCATGTATCAATGAATAAGAAAAAAAACGAAAACAAATAACTTCAAAACAATTTAGAGAATTTTTTAATAGATTACATATTCACTGAGAGAAATTAAAGGCAGTATTTTGTTATTTTACTTTCATTGAATCCCTACAAAGCAGCTATAATAGTTTGATTTAAGGACTATTTTTCCATCTGAAATTACACTGTAGGTAGCGATTATTTTATATGAAAAATAGTCGAAGCCGTAAGCTGGTTTTTAAGCTTTTTCAGACTAGAATAGCTGTTATATAGCAGCTATAATGTGTTCGATAAAGTTGGACTTTTTTATAGGGAACCCGGTTAACAATAACTTGTCCGAACTAGTCGAACAAGTAATAGCTACTAGATAGCAGCTATATTGCACTATACAACTATATATTCTAGTCTGAAAAAGCTTAAAAACGAGAAGCTTATGGCAGCGACTATAGTTTTCATATAAAAAAATCGCTACCTACAATGTTATTTCTGATGGAAACCTATAGTGCGAGAATCGGACTATTCTAGCGGCTATCTAGCCGCTATTTGTTCACTGGGAAGTAAATACTTAATGTCACTGCCAGTACGTTATATTTCTTTCATGCGAGAAACGTAATTTAGACAGCCAATACTATATAGTAGCTGGTTCGATTTTTTGTATAGTGAATACCGAATATTTAGTGTCACTGGAATTTAGTTAAATTTCTTCCATGCGATAAATGTAATTTAGGCGGCCAATACTTAAGCAGAAAAACGTGTTCCTGAGAGTGAAAATATTTGCCCATATTTTTTGTCGCATAGCTACTTCGTTTATGTTTCTGCGGCTCCCACATAAAAAAAAATCTGTATGCGATTTTCCATTTTCCTTATAAATAAATGTGAAATTATTCCAAAAAAGAAAACTGTAAAAAGGCGTTAACACATATAAAACGAAAAGAAAATAAATTTACAGCCAAAAAAAACGTATAAATATACACTTATTATTCGATTCACTCTGATATCAATTTTGTTAAAATGAAAAACAATTTATCCCACACTCGCTCGCAGCTTCACCCGTTCGCCGACTGCAAACTGTACAATATATGGAAAATGGAAAAGTATAGCTCTATATGGCAATTTCCACAATATAATAAATTACCATCGACCTTGAATGCTTTCAAGTATAGAATTTATATTGTACGTCAGCATCCAATTTTTTTTTGTTTTTTGGCTAAGAAAATGAGCAAAGCATCATTACACAAATATATAATGTGATGTGTAGAAAGCCAGGGTTTTTTTCTTCACTCTGCTAAAATATTCCACAATGTATAAGAGGAATATTATGTATGTACATCAGAATACTTTTTACAGAATCTTATTTGTATGAAAAAAAAACTACAATGTATAGGTAAAGCTTTACGTCCATATTATGTATTCTTATATATATAGAAAATATAAGGGTTGCAATTGAACCGTAAATAAAATAAATTTATTAAGAATTTGATACATCGTTGTTTAATGTAAAGCAATATTATTACATTATATGGAATTTTGTGTTGGTTATTGAAGTGTAGTTTATACTATATATACGAGCTGAAATGGAAAATTATTTTTCCAACAGCATTTTATATATATAATAATGAAGAAGATGAGAAAAATAAGAAAATTCCATATATTGATTATAAATAAATCTAATCGACGAAAAACAATAATATAACTCTTGCGGAATTTTCCTATTATTTAATTTACTTCAGAACTAATATGCGATTGTTTTTTGTTTTTGTCGATAAACGATGAAAAAAAAATGATTCAAAATTTTCCTTAAAAAACAGAAATTTTTTAGGTAAAATTTTTTCAAATAAAGAAAAAATCTTGTTCGCAAAAACATGTCAATTAAAACGATACTGCAGATTTTTCCGCCTATGTATCAGATCAAGTTTTTGATTTACTATACATATTCATATGTCGAATTAAAATATTTATTGTGGCATATAATCTCAGCAAATGTTTAAAAAGACAATTTTTAAAGCTTTAATGTGGGTTTTAACCCTAGAATGCATAAGTGATTATACCTATACGAATGCATACGTGGGTCCAATAGACCCATGTCTATTTTTTATTTTTATAATATTTATTTTATAAATGTGTGGCATATAATCTCTACGAATATTTGATTATAAAAAAGACAGTTTTTAAAGCGTAAAATTAACCCTGAGATGCATAAGTGATTTTACCTATATACGAATGCATACGTGGGGTCCATTGGGCCCATGTCATTTTTTATTCTACATGTTCGGCATATAATCTCAGCAAATACTTGATACTTGAGTCTTTTAAATCATAAAGATGTGTTTTAACCCTTGGTGATTTTACCATATACGTGGGGTCATCAGAGTATTTCCCTACAGGCCACTTAGGCAAATATACCTAGGACCCCCGACTCAAGGGGGCCCCCAAATTATCAACTTATATGCAATAAGGTAATACATTTTTTTGTTATTTGAAATATATATAAAAAAAAATTCAAGACATAAAAAGGCCCCAAAACTTTCAAAAATTCGTGTATTACTATATATTATGTCAACAAAATATCGCTGCGCGGCAATTTAAATTTGATACATGTATAATGATGATCTTTTTGTTAGTTAAACTGATGAAAAGAGATTACAGATTTCTATTAAATAGTCAAAAAAATATTTTAGTGATACAAATTGATACAAATTAAAGGCCAAAGAGGATATCATAAAATTTCTGTTTTACGATATTTTTAGCATAAAAAATTAGCTGCGCAGCTACTCTGGTAATAGGAGGCCCCAAATTTTGAATTTGCCTAGGTCCCCTGAAGGCCATAATATGCCACTGCGTGCGGAGTCCAATGGTCTATTTTTGGAAAATTTTAAATATCAAATATAATTATTAGTGAATAGTTATTTCTGATGGTAATATAAGTTTGCTTAATGTTATAAAATATTACTACAATCAAACTTATTTACACAGCTCCGTATAATATATATACATACTCTATGGGATCCACTGGACCCACGTATGCATGCTAGGGTTAATAAAAAAACCGTATAAAATCAAGTAATTTTTTTTTAATGAAGACGTTTCAAATAGACGAATCTAAAATTTTCAGCATTTTCAAAATACATTTGTTATTTTCACCCACTTCTTCCTGGATGAGACTTTATAGACTGTATGTATATAGCAGAAATTTATAAAGTAATTATACAAATGTAACTATGTATATTGTACCTTATAGCTAAGTATATCTTCGTAAATCACATTAAATAAAATATTTGTATATAAATTACTGCTAACTCTGTATAATATATACATTTGATATGCGCGTTCTAATGCTAATGCTTGTTCATGTTCCGCAGGTGATGCCAAACACATTAATCACTTGCTTCTACGTATTTACTATATATAAATTTAAAACGATAACCCCATAAATAAATATTTTATATATACTTAAACACCCTCTAAACCAAATGTATCTTAAAATAATTTTAAAAATTGTTTAATTTTACTTAACGTAATGTTTATATATAGAGATAGAGAAAGTTAATATTATTTGTAGGGTTAAAATGTATAGAAAGAAGAATTAAATTAAAAAAAATAGTTAAAAAATCGATAGAAATTTAATTCTCTGAGGTTTTTATTTTCAAGATGATAATTTATCCAAAAAATTATGTTTTCAGGAATAAAAATAAAAATATGGCTGAATTATTCAAAATGGCCGTCTCTTGAGACGCTTTAACTTATCTTATCTTATTATCTTTGTCATTTATATGATCTGATTTGAATAAACCAAAGTTTATTATATTAAAAAATGTATTAATAATAATAATTTAAAAAAAGATTATATTTTTTGAAAAAAGGTGTTATCCCAAAAAATTCTTTCAAAATGGTAAATCCGCCATTTTAATTATTGCAATCGTCTATTATATTTTATTTTTAAAGTTTTAATTTTTTTTTATCTCTCTCTCTCTCTCTCTCTCTCGTTTACATAAAGACCTTTAGAATGTTGTAAACAAAAATACAAAATGGCCGATTTACAATATGGCCGCCATAGTGTAAGACTGTAAGAGTGCTGATAACTTTGTTGAATATTATTCGATTTTAATCTTAAAAAACATTTTTTTTTTCGTTTTATTATTTATTATTTTATAATAATTAGTAATTATTATAATTATGAGAAAGATTCTTAGCTGGTTAAAAATATTATTATTTTTTTCAAACTAGTCGAAATATATTAAATAAGAAAAATTGGTCTAAAGTATAATAAGTTGTATATTAAAAAAAAGAGTCAGATATGCCAGATTGTGCCCAACACTAACTAAAACACTTCTCTGATGTGTAAATATAAACACCTTAAGTACAAAAACTCCCAAGTATATATAATAATTAAATAATAAATCAAACACCACTATATATAATATATAATATAAAAACACTTGCATATATTTATAGCAAAATTAAGGGTTAAATCTCATAATAATGTTGTTTTGTTGTTTTTATACTTGCCCAAATAAGATGTTAGCCAACATTTTTGGGCAAAACAAGAAAAATTCAATAACAACGGAAATGGCAGTTTCCTTTGAAAAAAACTCCCGCATGTTCGTTCTATATAAGCTGCAGAATCAGAAGCTGTTGCGGCCAACTATATATATACAATATAATAGAATCACTCATGGGAATCAAATTAACCCTTAATTCTTATGTTGGTTATGTTGTTCTGGGGTGTTTTTAATAATAATAATCAAATTCTATATATAATATAACTAATAAATAATATTAAATATATAAAATTTGGGGCTTTTTCTAATTTTCCTTAAATGTTTTCCATACAATAATATTCTTTATTTGCGTATTAGATATTGTTTGTGCGAAAACGATTGGAAAATAATTACGAAATTTGTTTTCCTCAAGTTTTATTATGATGTGGTGACAATATGATTGTTATTTATAAAGGTTAAATGTTTTCTTTTGTTTAAAAAACGTTTTTCTTGTAAATCCTTTATATAAACATTTCTATGTTTTTGCCCTTTAAATATTATTTTGACGACGTATCTATGAATCACTGGCCAATACTTTTAAATAAATCTACCTAATCTATAAAAGGATAACATTTAGAAAAGGTCTACATAAAGTAATCTAGACATATATAGTTTTTCGAATCAGTTGACATTAGTGTGTTACACGGTTTTCAATTTTCATATTAAAATAGATTCTGAAATATAATAAGTTTGTGACATTTTAAATAACCTCATTTTGATAAGGGATTGCGAATATTGCGGTATAGTTTCTGTAAAAGTTATTTTGATTTTAAAAATTATTTATTATTTAAACTGTAAATAATTTATTTTTATATATAATAAGATAAAGTTCAACATAAGGTAAAAAAGGTTTTCTATATAAACTATCTATTTAATTTTAAATTTTATTTTAATTTAATTAAATAGAAATTGGCTTGAAAATGGTCATGGAATTGCTGTAATTCCATGACCAATTTCTACTTGATTCTTTGGATTTCATATTGAAAAATTTTTTTTAATATAAAATCGAAATTAAACCGGATTGAAATTTTACTTGAAAATAGTCATGGAAGCTACGTATTATGAGTTTGTTAAATATTAATTTGAATTGTTCTAAAGACTATATGCAGTAAGGAAAATGTTCTATTGAAATTAAATATGGGTCTCTTGTCATTGGAAAGAAATCAAAGTTCTTACATAAAAATACAACAACAATCAGTATCACAGTTAATCAGTCCCACAGTCAATCAGTCCATTAGTCAATTATTTTTTTTACTTGATTCTAATTGGATTTTATATTAAATAATATAAAATCGAAATGAAATCGGGTTGAAATGGCTTTCAAATAGTAATGGAAACTACGTATTATGAGTTTGTTAAATAATTGATTAGAATTTTTCGAAAGACTTTGCATTAGGACGGAATGAAAATGTACTATGGAAATTAAAAATGGGTTTCTTGTTTTTAGATAGAAATCAAAGTTCTTACATGAAAATTCAACAACAATCAGTCCCACAGTCAACCAGTCCAACAGTCAGTCAGTCCCATAGACAGTCAGTACCACAGTCAATCAGTCCCACAGTCAATATAATATTTTTTTAAACTTCAAAACAACAACAATTAAATTCATATAAACCACGTGTCTATGTACAGATTAATTATATCTAAATTAAATACATTGCGTATATGCCATAATAATTTGACCGCATATACAATAAATTGATCATAATCTTATATAAAAATTCAAAATACATAATTGCAATATGCCTTAAGCCAATCATACTTAAAAATAATAGAGTACGAACGAAAACAAATGATTCGATATAAACCAATTTTATAGAATGCAAATTATATATTTTCAAATCGCACATATAACTATAGTTACAATATAATTTATGCGATCAGATAAATATTGCGTTAAACATTTTAATAAATGTTATTATTATTACATTTATAATATAGAAGCTGCAAAGCACTTTTTTTAGTATACAATTCATTTTAATAAAGTCCTATTATTGGACTATTGGTGGCTGCCTAGTTGAAATGCGAAATTACAATTTAAACAGAGTATTATATATAGGCGCATGTTATATAAAATATCCAATCAGATTAAAAATAAAAGCCAAACCATAAAACTCTCTACAATTATTATTGCAGCATACACATAACCCGAAAAAGATTAACATCCATAACAATAATAATAATAATATTTATGAAATATAAATTGTTATTGTTCTATCTTAAATTTATATAAAATAATTTAAATCCTCGCCTATATAATATTACAATGCAGGCGATTGTATAAAATTTGATTTGCAAAAAAATTGGACAACTTAGAGCGTTTTGTATTATCAAGCCGATAGTATTTAACACAATATTATATGGAATTTTTGTATACCATTTTAATGAATTTTCGTCTAAAGCCATTTTATTAAAGCTGCTTCGAATAGCTAAACCATATAAAGACTAACATAACTTAAATAATATTTTTGTTGTCATATCACATAATACATTTTATATAGTAAATATCATCTACAAAAAATTACTTTATCCTTTCATAATATCCAATATGCAATAAATACCAATTTTTCCGTGCAGATTTAACGTGTTCTCTATATAAATATAATGTACATCATTTAAATGTATAAGACAAAACCTTTCATATAATTCCAATAATGGATATTTTGAAATCCCAAATTTCTGTATTATAATTTATAATGATAATATAGATGCGGTGCGATTTGATCTTGAGGGGATATACACTATATAAAAGGACACAAATTTTGTGGTTTTATATAAATAGAGGGCTGGTTCACTGACCACTCACACGAAATGGATTGAGTACTTCATTAAATTTTGTATTACGAACTTTTCTTATATAGAAATAGTAAACAACTTAAAAATACTTTAAAAACTTTCACAAAGAGACTCTATAATTTCAGATTTAAATTTCGTCTTTAAAAAAAATTTAAAAGTTCTGCAAATCTAAGAAATCAAATTGTTAAATAAATTAAAAATTATTAAATAGATATTATGACTTTTGAATCATAAAATAAATGCAATTAATCACCCAATTTTACAGATTAACAAATTATATATATATATATATATGAACCTGGCATATTAAATTTAAAATTTGATTCTTTAAACAAAATTTTGCGTTTTGTCAGACATAAAGTAATAAAATAAATTATTATATTTATATGTAATAAGATAAGATTTTTTTAGATAAAATAAAAATCATAAATTTACTCATATAACAGACTCCAAAGCGAGCAATTTAAAAAAAACAACAAATACAATAATTTTAAGTAGATCTTCCACTATGCACACAATAATAAAATGAAAAAATTCAAGACCAGACTGAATCCCAAAACCTAAAATCTAAGCATCAGTAACAAACTCACCATATATTAACCGCAGAATACATCACGAACCAATTTTGATTTTATTGCACCAAATAAAATTATCCAATATGTCGTAGAGATAAGGCGTAAAGCTTTCACGTCGAATATTTCGTTGGGGATGCAGAAAGAGATTATTTTAATGTATTTTTATTATTTTGTAATTTTTATTACAAACTTCCAATTATCAGAAAATATTGAGAAATCGACTATTTTCTATATTTTTCAAATAATTCAGTAAAAATATCGGTATTTTTTTAAGATTTGAGTAAAAATATCGATATTTGAAATTGCTACCTAATTTATGAAACCGCGCAGTACGCAAGAAAAAATAACAAAATTGTAGAAAATCTGAAAATCTGTTGAAGTGACCTTTATTCCTCTCCGTAAAACTTTCGATATATCGAATAATATCGATATTTTTTCTATGTCGATATATATGTCGATATTTTTAAATATCGCACAGATCTAACCTCATCAGTCATCAGCATACGTGAAATGAGAAATAATCAAACTTTTGATTAAAATTAGTCTGGTTGCCTGAGGAAGAATATTATTAATTTTTCTAAGTTGTCTTATCCCACCATATACTTTACCATAGATTATATTGATGTGGTCAATCCATGATATGTGGTCAATCCATGAGAGACTTATAGAACTCCTAAATTTTAATTTTTTTCGACAACTTGAATATCAACATCATTTACATTAAGCTTGAGTCAGTTATTATTGTTTTATTTTTTTTTTTTTTATTTTTATGGTCTTGTCATAAAACTCAAACCAGATTTTTTTTATTATTGTAAATATATATTTTTTTATTAATAATGAGTTTCTTACTCTTTGTTGGATTATTAGATACACCGTTGACTGTAGTTCAAAGTTGAACATTAGTTAATCATCGTTAAGTTGTGACTATAAAATATCACGATTAGTGATCGGACCACAAACAGACAATTGAACGTCATCAGGAAACATATGCAGGCAGAATACTGGATAACATTCGGTAAATCGTTAATAAACATATAGAGAAAAGCAGCGGTCCTATTACTGACCATTGCGGGACACCAGAAGCCACATAGATTAAATCAGAATTACTATTATTGACACTAAAGAATTGTGAGCGGTCATGAAGATATGGATGTATTAGCAAGGAAGCAGAGCGTGAGAACTTGAACAAGTTTCATTAATTTAAAACAAAATCTATCGTGGTTAACGCTATCGAAAGTCTATGAGAAATCCAGAAACAACTGAATCGAATAAAATTTTCCTATCAAGACCCCTCAAAACTTCGTCTAGCACATTCAATAAAGCAGTATAGTTGTACTATATTGCCGCCTAAAGCCCGATTGATGTGGCGAAACAAGATTAAAAAAAAATTCTCAAATTTGCTTTTCTATTAGAATGTCCAAAACCTTCGACATGGCAGAAATAATACTAATAGATCTGAAATCATTCAAGCTTTTGGAATTAGGTACTTTTTCCAGCGGAAATATTTTTGCCCGTTTTTACAAACTTGGATAAATTGAAGTTGTTAAAACGTAATTGAAAATATGTGTTAAAACAGGCAAAATATCCAGCGAAATTAATTTTATAAAGCATATGGGAATTTTGTCTGTACCAACCGCATTAGATTTCACTGTTAAAATTGCGCGAGCTACCTCATCATCAAAGACGTTTTCTAAAAAAATATCGTTATCACCATTAACATGTGGATCACAAAAAGAGCAACTATAAGACGAATGGTTAACAATAAAAATGGTTTGAATCATTAGCTGAAAAGTTGCAAGGTTTGCACTGGCCGAAGTATTAATACCCAATGCTTTAATATTTTTCCATAGTTTTTTTCATCTAAGACTTGTATTTAATTTCGGTGAATAATAACTCGAACGCAAACTATTTTCAACACCATCAACTTTACTTTTGAGTTTTTGAAAATTATTCCAATCATCCAATGTGTCGGTCTTTGTCAATTTCTGTGAGAAACAGTTAGATCGTTATAGTGGCTTTATGCAATTCATCAGTAATCCTTGAATTGGCACTGCGTTACTATCATTATATAATTCCATTACCAAACATTAAAAATATTCAATTTTGTTTCGATATCATTGCTATGATAAATGACGCCCCAAGGTTTAGACATAATATCACATACTAATTTATAAATTAATAATGGAATTATAGTTGCGCGAAAATAAAAAGTTTCCCTTGGAATGAAAGAAATTGGTACAGAGTCTGATAGAAAATCAGATCATGATATGAAATACCGGAAGCAAGGAGCAGAGAACAGTAACACTATTTCGTCACAGTCTGTATAGTCACGAAAAGCTCGAGACAAGATGGATTTAATGAGCTAATGATTTAAACTTCATGCAAGTTGGACTTATGAGAACGCAGAGTTATTAATTTGGATAACACTCACAACAATATGGTCTCTACTTTTTCATCATCGTCCAATTATTATTTGTAAAACAAAATAATTATTTAGGCTGTTGATTTTGTTTTCGATGTCAAATTAAAATAATAATAAGTTTTTAGGGTAGTTTTTTGTTTTTTTTTATACCAACATTTTAATGTTTCAATTTTTCGTATATTTGTTTGAATGAAAATATTTTTTTTTATTTTTACTTCGAATCAGCAGCAAGTAAAAATTCCGTCGCTTTGGACTCCAATACATATAAGAATAAAAAATAAATTTTTGATTTATGTAAAATTTGCGTAAACGAAAGTTTTCGGTATGCTCCGGTATGTGGTATGTGATTTTTCTTTTAGCCGTGGCACTTTTCTTTTTTTCTTCTTCTTTGTATGAATAAATTTTCCTGTTTATATATATTTTCCTTACAAAGAAAACGTATGGAATATTTTATTATATTATATAGTACAATATCATATATTTTGTCGGTTATATTATATTCAATAATAAATATTTATTTTCTTATTGAAAGGATTTTTTTGGCGGGAAGTTATATTCGTTTTGCCTGTTTAACATATTATGCACAGAATTTGATCTTAGGTATATAGAGTATAATTCAGCTTTGATATTATATATAGCTTCTTTGTAGGCATATTTTATTAAATTTTCTTGACTTATATTTTATAATATTTGTGTAATCAGATATTATTGTGTAATATATACTGTACGGGTCTATATAATATATTTACATGGATACAATAAATATCATGAACAAAATTTATATTAAAAATCGGTCCGAGAGCACCCAGTATAACTGGGATGCTGCTTTTACTATATTTTAAAATTTAAAAACTGACACAA
>JANSTW010050901.1:0-12623 GCA_027564275.1 Diadocidia ferruginosa
CCTCCCACCTACACGGAGTGTCGGATTGGCTTCATTTTTTTTAAGTAATAGGTATTTGTAATACCTTTAATTTGATACCATACACTCTTTACCCCCTTCACCCCCTCCCCAAAATATAAATTTTTCTGAAATTTTGACCAAACTTTGACCCCCCTCCCCCGCCCAAACGGGGGAGAGCGCCAAGAGTTATAGTGGTTTTCGAAGTCTGGGAGGGCCCCTCCTTTGGGAGGGATGGTCCGTTAGGGCTTGGGGCCATAAGCGCTAAAGTGTAGATTCTCCAAAAAGTCAGATTGCGTCTAAAACCTTTTGTTGCCCTATGTCAGAAATATAAATAGCAGCCTACGTATTAATGTATAACTATATTTAAATTTTATTTGGTTATAGGTCACGCGTATTTGAATGGAGGTACGAAAAAATCATCCGCGGGAGCGGTGTTCCCATTTTGCACTGCCAATCAAGCATCTTCTTTGAATTCGATTAACAATTTTAATTTAATAACACAATCACCACATCAACAGACACAACTAAAGCAAAGTGGTAATTCACAAAATAGTTTTCAAGAATTTAATATTGTGAATATGAATACAAAGCTAGCTAGTTCCGATGGGGATACAGAAATATGTTCTAACAATATAGACAATGTTAATATCGATTCTGATAGCAGTAGTATGGCATTAGATCAACTAAAACAAATGTTATCCACTCAGCTAGAATATTATTTTTCAAGGTTAATAGTGATAAAATATTTATTTGTATAGTTTTTTAATTGTTTTTATTGTTTAGAGAAAATTTGGCTAATGACACATATTTAATATCCCAAATGGATAACGATCAATATGTACCCATATGGACAGTAGCGAACTTTAATCAAGTTAAAAAGCTGACAAAAGATATAAAGTTAATAACTAATGTGCTTCGAGAATCGAGTAACGTCCATGTTGATGAAGAAGGATTAAAAGTTAGACCTAATCATAAACGTTGTATAGTAATTTTAAGAGAAATTCCTGATAATACGCCTATTGAATGTGTTAAGGTATGTGTGCTTGACTTTATGTTATCGATACGCAATATATATATATATATATATACGATATTAGAATTTATTTAGTGGAAAAAATTGTCCTAAATTTATTTCTTGTGAGTTTACACACAATAATAACTGGTATATAACTTTCGAGTCTGATGAAGATGCACAACAGGCGTATAAATTTTTAAGAGAAGATGTTAAAGAATTTCAGGTAAAATTTAAGTTTTTTATTATACAATATTTAATTACAAAATAAATAGGGTAAACCAATTATGGCTAGAATAAAAGCAAAGCCAATGAATAGACTCGCTGGCCCTGCAAAAATACCCAATAAAAATAGTTTTAGAGCAACGCCTCTACCACAAGTTTACGATCCAGCTACAGCATATGCTACAACGCAGCAACGATACGTTTATCCAAGCGGCCCACCCATAACTCAAGGTCCAGTTTCTTATAGCAGTCAACTTATGTTTGTAAGAATTAAAATTATATTTTTAACCGAAATCCGATTTAAATATTTTATAGGACACATTTTGTATATTACTAAATTTTGTTTTAACATTTCAGCCATTTCCCCAACAACCCTTTTTTTCAGGAATAATGTCACCTTGGCCAACAGCTCCTCTTCCCAATCAAAATTATGATCTTAATAGTGTTTTTTCCGGAAATAATTTCGCACCTCGTGTATATACCTCAAGTAAACCACAAACACAGAGATTTAATCAACGTACTAATGCTAGAGCTAAACGAACAATTAATCATGTTCATCGGGTTTCTACATTAGAACCATCTTTTAATCACCAAATCCAAAATATATCATCAAGTTCTCGCTCGTTGCAACAAGGAATTCAAAGTGGATATTTATCCCATCATTATCAAAGCCTTCAACAAATACTTATTGCCAATCAACAAATTAATAGTCAGCAGATGCAGGTTTCCCCACCAGCTATGGATAAATCGCAACAACCAATAAATAATCATGGAAGTAATTCAAAGACATCTGAGGCCTATGCTAATAAATTGTCCAAAGAATGTTCGTACTATGTTTCATCCAATATGCTACAGAATAGTAATTATCATCCAAGCCATCATCATAATCAACTCCATCAACATCACTCGCACTACAATTTTCCGAAAGTTGAAGAAAATGACGAACCATCTTCAATTATAGTTTCAAATACAAATATTTTTACAAAGTCAACCGATATCGACGAGTATAGAATCGCAGCGCATCATAGGCCTAATAATATATCAACTGACTTAGGAAGCTGTAGCGGTAGCTCACTTAATCTGAACAATAAAGAAATTTTGCCATTACGACGTCGCCGTCACCGAAAAGAGGATGATCAAAATTACTTACGATCAATTAGCAACTCTAGTAGCGGAAATGTTAATACTGGTCACAATAAAATAACTCCAGTTAGTTATAACCAATATTCTGTTTCGGAACATAAATCATTAAGTAGCAATCAACCGATACAGCAATTTGACTTGAAATCAACGTCTTTTCCTCCTTTACCGGTTATAGATCAAAATGTACCAAGTACATTACTAAATCAACATAATCTAAGCTTTAATGTGAAATCAAATGTGGGTGTGAGAAGAACAGGAACCAGAACAGAAAAAGTTCAAGATATTATAAATAAATCGTCTGTGTTATTATTAAATGTGCATGCTTCTTCAGCAACTGGTGTTGTCTGGGGCGAAAATCGATTATCGGATGTTGTTAAAGGTACTGCTAAAACGAATTTAAGCAATAGTAATGAATTCTTAAACTTCCTAGATAAAGATATGAATAATGATACTCGCTCAAATTCTGCCTCACCGCCACCACCTACTTCGTCTAACACAAATTTGACGACAGTTTTCGATGGTAACAAAACAAAAAATGAATATATTCAACACGCGAAAAAAGTAAATTCTTTAAAAAATATACACATTTTAATTGCTCCAGAAAAGGAAACTGCCATCGATGGTGAAATATCTACCATTCATGGAAGTACGGAAGAATTATCACTGACATTTCCACCTGATATATTAAGTGATACAATAATAGGTAACCAACAACATCAACCAATACAAATCAAACATCCTGTGATAAAATTGTCAACAAGTACTGCTGATAAATCTACGAGGACTGATGAGTCATTTTTAAGAAGTAATATAGAGGCTCCCTATACAACATCACCTAGTACTGAAAGTTGTGTAAATAATTTGGTTAACAATTCAATTGCAAATTTATCATTGACCGTTGGCTTACTAGTTTCTCCGCAAAGAACAAATGTTGCAACTGATTATGTAATGGCATCTGCTGATGTTGATACTAGTTCCACAATATCTAAATTAACAACATATATGCCTGTTGCTACAACTCCACCTATTACAATGCTAGCTAATGTTAAACAAACTCAACAAAGTCAATGTAAACAGCATAATATAACAAAAAAGATCATACAAAATCAATCAGTACAATTTAACAATAGTCAGTCACAACAAACTCTACCAAAAACTGAACATACACCATCCACAGCGATACTGAGCCAAACTCTGATTTCACCTACTTCCTTGTCGTCATATAATATTATGGGTACAGTTACAACAGCTCGACTTAGCTATGCTCAGGTAGCACAACGTAACGAACAATCAAAACCTCCGATTTATTCTGGCTCTGCTGACCAATTGCAATATTCAACAGAACAAATTAAATGCGAATTCGATCAATATGCTGACCAAGAAAATAAAAGAAAAGATCATTCGCCAATATCTGGAGTTCATGCACACGCTTAACGTGCAGATAAACTTTAGGTACATTATATTCGTTATTAATTGCTTTTGTTCATATATAAAAAAAAAATCCGAGAGATCACCGTAGAACCGGTATTCTGCTTTTACTATTATTGTCCTTTGAATTAGAACTTAACTGCGCATTATAATACAGATTATAAAATTACTATAAATAAAAAAATAAAATTAATAAAATCCGTATCGGTATTTAAATTTTTATATTAATTTGTTTTTTTTTATGATTTTCACAATCTGTGCTCTCGAGTCGAGAATTACCATATTATGCTAATTTATTTATATTTTTTCGAAATTGCTGTTATCTCTTTCTGTATAGTATTTCTAGTTCAAATAATGCCTCCATTGGAGGCGGCAACTTATACAGTGCTATACATAAAATGTAAACAAAATTCTGACTTCAGTTTTTGGAAGTGGACACTCAAATTAGTAAAACCCATTGTGGTTCGAAATTTTTTTTTATACCGTTATACATTTTTTTGTTAGAGATTTGGCTATATCTTGTAAATTATAAGGAATTTCTTAATGCATTCTTTAAACGAAATGTTTTTCACACTAAAATACACAACTTTTGTAAACACTAGGTCAGATTTTTATATTTTCAGTATGTTTTTATTGCAGAAAATTCGAAATAATGACAAACCGTAGCATAATTCTTTTTAACAAAAATGTTCTCTACATCAACACGAGTACCTTTACAAAACATTGTAATAAGTTAATAACCTATAAACGGTCCTTTTACCTCTTTTTGCTAGTCGTTAGGAATTACGCCACCAAATAGTAGATTTTACACTAAAATGTCAGTTTTTCAAACAAATTTTGTATACATTTTTTTTTCTAAAATATCTGCTAATAGTTAGTAAACATTCAAAAAAGGTTTAAAAATCAGTTTCTTGGACGTAAATCCTGAAGAAAGCTGAAATTTTGGTGTGAAATTCCTTTCAACGGCTAAAGGAACTATATAATTGAACATTGAAATGTTTAGTAAAGTTACTCAAGTTGATGCGGAGAACATTTTTGTCAAAATCAATTATTATAAAATATGCACGGTTTGTGAGTTATGATCGAAAATGTGAAAAAAATATTTTTTCTCGGGTTTTATGGACTTAAAACATCCCGAAAGAGTGAAAATCTGGCCTGCATATAAAAACAAAAGTTGTGTATTCTGGTGTGAAAAATATTTTGTTTAAAGATTCCATTGAGAAATTTCCAATAATTTACGAGATATAGCCGTTCAAAACTAAATATCGAGCAAAAAGTTTATAACGGTATAAACAAAAATTCCAACTAAACTATTTTGCTAGTTTGGGTGAATACTACTGAAGTCAGAATTTTGTTTAGATTCGAAGACTTGGAAAATGTTGCATAGTGTTGTATGAGTGAATCAATTTGTCCTTTTGCTTCCAAAAATTTATATATCTCTAATAGAAGCTTAAATTTCCTAAGAAGAATGACAAAATACATTATGGTCTCGTTACACGTTTATAAATAATTGGAAGCAAATAGACAGATTAAGTTACCTTCATGTATAAAAGCAATAGTTTTATATTGTATATCATTGTGTTAAGTTTCTATTATCTATCAAATAAGAAAATTTGGGAATTAATCTAAACTTCCCTTGCTTCTATGGAATATTCCAGCCTGGTTATAAGATGGTAAAAGCAGCATTCCAGTTTTGCTGGCAACTCTCGGACCGATTTTTTTTACAACAATTTCATACATTTTTTTTCTTCAATCAATTCACTATAATATAATTCTATCAACTCAGATTTATACGTTTAAATATACCTATAGCTGGAGCTGGTAATATGACGCAGACAAAATTGAGAATTTTTACTTTTATTTATATAGAAAAAATCATCTATATAAATTTTCAATACGAAATGCGAAAATCTTTTTCGTTATATGCTGTGTACTGTGTAGATAGGTAACAAAAGAATAAATTTAAATAAATTTTCAAAAATGTTTTACTTTCGCTTACCTTTCTTTTTCTCATTGTTTGATGTTATGCGGAGGAAAGGCAATCCTGTATAGTAAATTATCCATATATATGCAGTAAATGTATGTAAATTTCAAGGAAAAATTGAAAATTTTCCGGCTTTTCGTTACAGAGTTTTTCTTGTTTGTTGAAGATAATTTTCTGTATAAAATATACGCACTTTATCCTTTTTTTATTTTAGAATACACTTTCTTTTCCTTTTTTTTTGCTGTTAAATTATTTACATAATTTGTTCGTATGGAGCATATTTTTCTTTTACTTTTTCCGACAATATTCACATGACAATTTTTTTTTATATTTCAAATAAAAGATATTATAAATCAATTTTCAATGCGACAAAAAAAATATTTCACATTTTTCACTGTAATGTGTAACACACCATATATTGCTGGCTATAAATCCATTATGTGATATATTTTTGTGATTTAACGCAACACTAAAATCACGTATTTATGTTGTACATCATGGATAATAGCTCGGCAACATATTATATTCCATAAAAATATGTTTATTTATTATTTATTGTGCGCGAGATGAAAAATCTGTTATACGAGCGTTTGGCAAGTCAGTGTCTGTATGTTGAAAATTCGTTCAGCTTTTCCTCTAAAACAAAACAACGAAAAAAGACAAATAAACAAAAATATGTTAAATAAATAACTAATATAAATTTAATTTATTTATAATAATGAATTTTTAATGGTTTTTTATATTTTTTTTGTATTTAGAACACGTCCTACTATAACAACTGCTGTTCTGTTGTAGACAAAAAACCAACAACACCAGCAAAAAATGGAAAAACAAAAAAGTTATTTTTAACATGAACATTGGAAAATTATTTTTCACTGCCGAAGAGAGATACTGATGGGATAGATATAGGATAAGTTGATAGACATATTTTACATTTGTTTATAATTTTATATAAATATAAATATAAAAGATAGATTCAGTGTGTTTCGAGTTATTTAGAGTTTTTATATGATTTGATTTTCGTCAATATTTGTATACAATTTGGAGTAATAAGTGAGTTGGTTATAGTGGGTATTTTGGCTATAAAGTCTTATTTGTCCGTATATGCTGATGAGTAGCAGGACAAAACATAATTATTAGCATGAGCGATATTTTTGAGATGGTTTAACAATCTGAAAAATGGCTACGAGAGCCCCCAGTATTACTGGGATGCTGCTTTTACCATATTTTAACATTTGAAAACTGACACAAACCAAAATATTCTCTATTAGTTCACATTTTGAACATAACAATACAAAATATTGATACCTAGAAACCCAAGGTGGAATCCCAGGGCATATAAGGATACTTAAAACCTACTTACACAAAAATGTACCAACATCCTCAAATCATCTGATGATCATTCTCACATTCTTCTCCTTTAAAAATGTATGTATCGTTCACTCTTAAGTCGTGACGTCAGAAACGAGCCAGACTCGAAATGCAATCATCCCAGAGTATTAGACCACTAATAATTCTTCTTTACTAAAAATATGACAAATCCGACCACTGGTAAAAAACTTTTTCTATAATATTTTGCTCATATTTTTCGGTTATTTTTAGAAAAAAACCTCCTTCATCTATGACTTAGAGACTCAAAATGCAGTCCCAGAATATGGGACCACTAAAAACTCACCCCTTTAAAATACGTTGGTGCGCCTATATGATACCAACAGATAGGCTTCCTCACAGTGTTGTAGACTTTAATTGTCTACACTTTAGTGAAGATAATGGCGTAGACAATACAAATTGTTGTAGACAATGCAGACAATGCTGTAGACAATGTCGACTATAGTGTCGACAATGTAGACTATAGTGCAATTAATGTAACGGCTGCAAATATTTTGTGTATCAAATTCAAGTTCACCAGTAATTTTCGTTAATATTTTAGAGTCGGCGATGTAACAATAACTTTATTTTTATATGGTGTATTAATGTGTATATTAATGTAGATTGTAATTTATTTATAATAAAAATACACAAAAAAATACTTTCTTATATTTTCTGCATTGTTTACATTTGTCTACATTGTCTACATTGAAATTGATAAAAGTCTACATGTATGCCTATACGCGTCGACAATGATGTAGTCAGTAGTATACATCACGTAGTCTACGTCGCATAACACTGCTTCCTCAATTCCTCATATAGATTATAGTGTAAAACCCGCCCAAACTGATCACCAAAAAATATGGCTATAGTGCGAGTTGCTGACAACACTACACCTTTGATATGGCCGTCAATGAAAACCATGGTATCAGATATAAAAAAAGATAGAATGGTAGAATCTCTATGCTCTCTCGATTTGGAGAAAAAATGATGATGCGATGATATCGGATGAATCGGTATATTGTATTAACTGGAACAAGTAACCAATATAATATAAACAGAATCATACTCAATGCTTGAACTAAAACTTTGGCGGAATGACGACCAAAATACGGGATAATCGTTTTATCGATGGACAACTTTTAGGCGCAAACATCAAATTAGAATAACGGACGAATTTTGGCAAATTTATCACCTATATCCAGTATGTCATCGTTAGCAATATGAAATGGACTTTTTTAAATCAAAACGATGTTACTTCACTTCGCATTGTTTTTCTTATGATTGTGATGCCGTGGCCGTAGGGTTAAGACTCTAATAAAATCTTTATTGTTTTACTGTATATTGTGGCCGGAAGATAGGAGTATGCCTTTATTAGTATATTCTGGCCACTAAATTTGACTTAATTTAATTCAACTTTTACTTCTCTTATCTTAAACCCAATTGTTTGAAAACTAAGCTTTTTGCCTCCACATACAAATGATGTTAGATTAAAACACCTATTAACTCCCTCCAACCCTCTTCGATAATGATTTTTTCTGAAATTAATACACTTTCATTCGTGTAAAGAGGAAAGAAAAGGAGCGCCAACTGGCTCTCGTAATCTGGAAGCCTTCAAGACGAAGATCAGTTAGGCCGCTTTCGCTAAAGTGTGAATACTCAAAATCTCGACTTAAGAAGGGGACCTTGCTAATGTGAAATTTAGTTTTGAAAATATAATCTTTCGATCACTCGCACGATTTTTTAGTAATATTATTATCTTTCTGTCCAAGGCGGACAATAACTTTTTTCATATTTAGTGTATATAGGAAGTAGGCATACCTATATACTTTGAAATTCAAGTTATATGCGGAACAACTTTTTTTATTCACCTTGTTGTTGGTATTCTAAACCAGTTTTTTTTTAAAACTTGTCTATATAGTAGAGGAACGAAAAAAGAGACAAAGTAAATTTTTTTTGGTTCTATGGAAGTATCTTTCTAACATGCTAAAAGTCTAGAAAAATCTATGTGTACAAAATGTGTTTTTTTGGCCGCTGCGCCGTATTGAAAAAAAATCGCCGATTTCTGTAATTCGGTTAATAGACCGAAAACTATTAATTATATTTACTTGTTTTTTATTAAATTATTACAGCATTTAAAATTATCTACGTTTTATGTCTACAAACTTTTTCTGTACCTTGGCCACACTCCGAAATATTTATAACAATTCAAAGACTCGTAAATTACTGCGTCTGGACTGCGTTCGTAAACTAAAAAAAGTTTAATAAACCGAGCATAATAAACCATAACAAAATAATGGGGTTTAGCTGTCAAAGTTTAATAAACCCAGGTTTAACACAGAAAGCTTATGAAAGATATTTTGGTTTTAAAGGGTTTAAGTTATCAAAATACAAAAATAAAACTAAATAACATTTTGTCATATTTTAAAATGGTTATTTGGATTAGATTTAGATTTAATTTTTCGCAGAAACAATTAAAAATTTGCCGATAAACACGAAATAAGTAAAGGACACGATGATGATGATGAACATCTCAGCAGAAATTTACATTAATGGAAGAACCGAAGAAATAGGCCGATACGTAGATATTTTCAAAAATTATGGGAAAAAGTAGTGTCTTGCAAAATAAAATGCTTAGAAGAAAATATAACGTACCGTTTTTTCACAATAAACTGCTAATTTTTTATTAAAAAAACCATTCAAAATTTTGGTTGTAGACCTAATATTGCGGGTAGAGAAGAGTTATACACAAATTTGTATTTAGTAAAAAAATATACCTCTCTGAACCTTTATAGTTTAGAATGATGAGCAGGGCCCGGATAAGTTTGTAAATAAATTTTATAAAAATATAAAATATGTTACTTTTAGGGTAGACACCTTCTTTCGACAATGTACTGATCAAAGTTAGAAAAAAAATTATAAACATTTTTTTTTAATTAACAAGGTGGGTTCAATTCAAATAATTTAAAGCAAAATATTTCGGTAAATAGACGTTTACTTTTTTCAAAAATATTTTTTCTGAAATTGTAAAATTATGTTTTTCTTTATTTTTTTGTTATATGGAAAATGCAACTTTTTGCAGCCAACATCCATGACTTTTTATGGAGACTACGAGACGAACTCGACAAATCAAAACTAACTTAACTGCACCAATAGGAATAATACCTGCCAAGTGCCAGTGTAACTACACCGTCAAATGTGTTTCCCTTCTAAAGAACGTAATCAATACACAATACTCAGTTGTTCGCCCGTCACGATTTGTCTTACTCGATAAATTATTAAAAAAATTGCAGAAATTACTTTTCGTTCAAGTAAAAAATTAAATCTGGTGCAGACTGAATTGTTTATTAATTTTCTTCTCTAATATTTGTATTTATTCTGCCAAAATACATATTCTTCTATTTAAATACATTTTTTATGTACATATTTTTTTAAATATAAATAAGTACAATAAAATCCGGACCCTCATGATGATATATTATTGTTCTTTCTTATATACTGGCATGATATTATTACAGTCATAATACCATGATATACTGGCAAGCATGGTTATATATCTATATCTCCGATACAATAAACTATAAATGTTCTTATATATAATGCAAGAGCGCCAAATATTGAACGTGAGAAAACAATACAATGTTAACCAATTAGACTCCAACAATGAAAAAAAAATTACAAAAACAATTTTTTTTGACCATGTTTACATTTGGTTTATGGAAAATAACCTCGAAATTTTTTTTTCGATGCCCCTTAGTTTTTTTTTGTTTTTCTTGAATCTTATAATGTGCTAAACTTTTTCCAATAATAATCTGGAAGGTTATCGTAGTAAAATGTTGGGTAAAATAACAGTTAATTTAACGTTATATTTGTGTTTTTTTTTTGTTTTTTTTTATGTTATCAGTAATAATATCACCTTTTCAAAAAGTCATAGCTTGACGTTTTAGCGTAAGGATCTTCGATGATATAATAGATTAAGTATAACGAAAGTACGAATAATCAGATGCTCATAGAACGAATTTTTGTTCCTATAAAATATATGCGGGACACCCTTTATGATAAAATTAATCAAACGCTTATGTTGTAAGGAAACCATAAATTTTTGTTGTTATGTACGGGAGAAATTTATTTCTCATGTCCAAAACCTCAGGGGCGCTGATGTTTGCAGTATATCAGTATATCGGATATACCATCATATATTGGTCGTTACAATTCGTACTAAGCAGCCCTGCTTACATCACGCATGTACGAAGACCTGCAAAAAATGAATTTTGTGCTGGTAAAAGAAGCTGCCGTTGTTGAACGCTTTAAAGACAACCTCAGAGATACGTTAGTTTCCATCTGTCCCACAGAGACGACGATCAACGAAATATGGAGTAGGATCACTGAAGCACTTAAAAAAAACTGTCAAAAATGTTCTAGGTTACATCAATTATGACAGCAAAGAATGTATATCAGACGAAACATGGCAACTCATTACAACTCATGAACACAAGAAACACGGTCACAACAGAATTAAACCAAAGATACGAGAAGTTGAACTAAAAAATATCAAAGTATTCCAGAAGAGACAAAATAGAGTTTCATTGAGACATTGTTGAATAAGCGCATCAAGCAGCAAATTGCAGCAATTTCAAAGAAACGTATCGTCTAGCTTTGAAATTGTCAAACAGGACAACGTTTTGATATAAATTTTTTAAGATTTTATAAAATTTTAAATAATTTAAGATTTTTAAAATTTTTGAAAATATTTAAATTTTATAGATTTTTAAAAATATTATCTGAATAATGTTTTTTTTATGATTTTTTTAAATTTTATTATTTTTTTAAATATTTTTTATTTTTTTAAATATTTTTAAATTTTTTCAAATTTTCAAATTTTTTAAGATTTTGAATTTTTTGAGATTTTTTGAGATTTTTGAAATTTTTGAAAATTTATAACAAACCCTCTTCTAATTTTCTATACATTCTCCTAAAATTCCAAGTAAAAAAATCTTACCAAATATTAAACAACTGACCCCAAAAAAAACTGTCGTATTTGAAAAACCCGAACTACTTTTACCATACTATACTAAACACTTTCCAAAATAAAGACCACCCCAATATTTCACCCTGACCCGAAAAAAAATAGTTTTCGAAAAATCCTAATATCTATGACCAACCACTTCCAAAATACTGAAAACAAACATACAGACGAAACAAACACAAATGACCTGGGATCAATACAAAATTTACCGGCAACGACTTTTGGCTTACGAACACGGACACCATTTGGAACTTGGAATGTTAGAACGATGCTTCAACCAACAATGCTTGCACAACTTTGTCGGGAATTTCGTTGCTATAAACTCGATGTTCTCGGTTTAAGTGAAACTAGATGGAAAGAAAGTCATCATCATCGTGTCCTTTACTCCAAAGCGTGGGAGCATAGGGACCATTTTACCCTTTTTTCTATCTGATACC
>JANSTW010050912.1:0-12618 GCA_027564275.1 Diadocidia ferruginosa
CTTTATATATAAATAATAATTTAAAAAAAACATATTTTTTTCTAAAAACAAATAATTCCATGATTCCATAATCTCAGCACTTAAAACGCGTTTCGGGATCAACGTCCCATCATCAGAAGGCTGGGCGAGAAACCCACTATAATCTATTTGAGAATAGCTTTGCTTTGAAATAGACCGATTAGCCTGTTTTAAAATATTTACACAAAAAATATTAATTATACCTCATTGTTTGTAATATGGTAATATTATATAGAAAGAACGTTTGCCACACACATATATTACCTATATATTATTATATATTATTGATAAGAACAAAATGTTTAATTTTACGCATAATTGTATACATAAAATCAATTTTCCATGTTTATTTTTCTTTTCTCGATAAGAAAATAATATATACAGGTAATAATCGATATATGTGATATTTGTATTGATTTAAAAAATATTATAATAAGCAATATTCCTATATATTCCAATTTACTGTATATACTATCGCGTGTACTTCGCGTTGTCTAAATATGAATACATGTCTACGTGTATTGTTCAGAAATCAAGTTTTGTTTTGTGTTTTTTTCATTCTTTTGAAATATTGCCGATTTCATAAAATGTACAATATTTAGGTACAACACATTCGTCATATAGTTATTGTGATTTGATTTTTTTTTATTTGATCTAAACCGCTTTCGATGTAAAACTCTTTTTTGTGAGTTAAAAACTATATATTGATTAACAAATAATTATATAGAATAATGTCCTATGTTTTTTCTATATAAATTAAATAATATATTTAATCAAATATTATTTATTTGTATTTTGGACAAGAATTTTTTTTACATATCGCGACGGTTAAATGTAATTAATTGTTCTAACTATATATATATTTTTGAATATTCATTAAGCATATTGTTTTACATATACTAAGATTTCATGTATGGAAAATTATCAGTTAAGTGACAGCTATAATTTCCATTTTCTATTTTATTGCATTTAAAATTTTGCAAAATAGATGATTTTTTTATATTATTGTAAATCGTAAGGTTCGTCTCTTGTAGTCTTTTGTATAATAATGAATTGTGCGGTTATATTATAAAGCTTGAGATTTTTTAAATAATTGTTTTTGCTATAGAAAATTGATTTTAAACTAAAGAAATATAATTATTGAATTTCAGATTCTGGTAGCGAATCGGGATCACACAAAAGCATCAGGGATAAACGGCCTTCGGGACCATCAGGTGATGGTAAACCGACCAGAGTTCGAACGGTACTAAACGAAAAGCAATTGCATACATTAAGGTAAGATTATTATTAGTTACTTGTTTTTAGTAGTTTTATTATATATAATCAATAATACATAGATGAATTTTACAGTATTTATATTTACTTGTTGCTTATACTATTCATACAAACACAAAAAACCCAAATGATATATTGAGTTTGTATATGAAAATAGTATACAATATTTGTATTTATTTAGTTCGAATTTTAGCAAAATATCGGGTATTCAAGAAAGTTTTACATCCCCAAATTTGGTTGGGCTAATTTCTTACTAGTTTGTAGTTCTGGAATTGCATTAAGGGCTATATGTCAAAAGGTCCGTCCATATATATTACGTCGCACCAAAGAGGGGGGAGGGCGTTAGCCAAATTTTGACGTTGTGTGATGATGGGGGGAGGGGGTGCTGATATGTATGTCACAGAAAATTAAAAAAAAATTAAAAATAAATCTACAAGAGCGCATAGTTTTGGTTTCTGCTGTACATAAATCTTATTTTTCATGTAATTTCGGGTCATTAACTCATTAATAATTAAAAAATAGCGATCAAAACCAACTTTTTTCAGCGATTTTCAAATTTTTTAGTCAAATTTGTATACCAAATTAAAACATATCAAAAATTCACCTCAATCAACATTAAGTTAATAAAATACGTCATATCTTTTGACACCAATTTTATTTGTTTAGTTCAGAAATAGAGGCAGGATTGTAGCAAACCTGAGTTTCAAAAACTTATTGTTTTAAAATAAATAAAAAAAACAATGCTTTTGAACAAACTTTTAGTTAGGCTTTGATATAAATAATCAATATAATTATTAACAGAATCAAAATCTATAGCGTGCAAAGTGCAATTACAGATAATATGTATATTATTTATCTATGTTCGTGAGTCCAAATCCATTTTTTTCTTAATTCGCCTATAACTTTTCATTTGCGCAGGTAGTAATATCTGCAATTTTTGTCGTTCGGAATTCATACGCAAACATTTAATTTGACGAAAAAATCCAGGAGCGGGGGGGGGGTTCTTTAAAATGTGACGTAATTTCATAGGGGGGTTTGAGACTTCGGGACGAAATGTGACGATAGGGGACGTTGGGTTAAAAAAATGCCAAAAATCGTGTGAAATAATATATATGGCCTCTTATACGATTTTTTTTTTGTAAAAAGGATCGAAAAATCTTAGTATATATAGAGAAAGTTTTTCACTTGTAATTTCCTTCCTAATTTATTTTTACAATTCCGATTTTAAAATTCGCTTGAGCTATACACCTACCTAAATTCCTCAGTCAAATTGAAGGAAGTCTATTTCGCACTATCTGGAGGGTGTTTATCAAACTCTACTGATTACGAGTTAGCCTAGAAATAGTGCAAGTCTTGTCGAAATGCGTAAAATGACACATTTTTTTAAGACTCTGGCGAAAGCAAAATTATGTAGTTTTTGTTGGCCGATTAGCCAACTCCAAATTATATTTATTGTGTTTCAATAATATGTATAACAATATAAAACTTATTAGTTAATACATATAGGCTTCTTATTATCTAAAAGTACAAGAATACTTGTTATGATACAATGATTAAAACGTTAAAAGCTATAGACCTATACAGAAAATATATTATTTACAAAAAGGCAATTTAGTATATAGCTTAAAAGCTCTTAAAGATTACTCTAAGAAATAAACCATTTTATTGTTATCAGCTAAATTATTATAGAAAATTGAATATCTGTTAGCAATATTTCAAATATTATTAGTTGTCAATATAAACGCAATATGAAGAAAAAAATAATTATAAATTCGGTGGGAAAATACTAGTGATAAAAAATACACGCCAATTTTATTATACGAAAAAAAATTATAATAATTTAACTTATTAAAATAAACAATTCATTCGAATACAATAACACACATAGAGCTTTAAAATATCGAATCTAGGCCTAAATAGTAAAAACAAATAAATAAATATCGACGAACGTACATATAATATTATGCGATGATGAATGCGCGTACACAAAAATGAATGAATTTTATTATTTATTTTTAAAAACAACACAATATAATAATTAATATGACCTCTGTTTTTAATAAGAATATTTATTATTTACCAATATTATATAATTTATTTGACAATAAAATTATTAACATTTTTAACATATTTTTTTTAACCATTTTTTCTCACATATGGCCAATATGTAGGCACCTATTTACTATTTAAGTTAAGCAAAATTTATCATAATATACCTTTATAATAGAGAAGTAAAGTAAAATAATGCGTTTTGTTAAAATGTATAGAGAGTTTTTTTACAAACTATTAAGTTATTATTTAAAATAAAATAAATTCATTCAAGATTGTATGTCGATTTCAAACATCGTTTGAATAAATTGTGTTTACACTACACTGTATATAATACAAACATTAGATTCATAAAACTTTATCATATAATAGTTTTTAAAGCTTTTAATGACTCAAAACTATATTAGAATAATAATTTATATAATCTAGCGACTAATTAACTTTGAAAATTGTTACATTCGTACACTGGCATATATACCAATCTTATAAATTAAATATTTATATTATTTAATATTTACTTTGTATTTATTTGTTTAAATAAAAATACATATTTATGATCATAATTCATAATAATGTATACGATGGAAGCCTCATATATATTAACCCTTAGAGTACTGAGTGAAGTCTTTTACAGACCCCAGAAAGTATTTTTTTTCTTAATAGATTTAAAATTTGTCATATAAACCTATATATGAAACATTCCCAAGATAGGTACCAAATTATTCCGTACGTCCAATAGACCACCTTTCATCTGATGTATGACTATATATTACACTGACTCTAAATGACTAAATGATTACTAATGTGCAAAATGCTCCTAAGATACCAATTCAAAAAAAAAGATACCATGTTCAAAATACTACAAGACACCATATTTGTAAATGCAAAAACTATTTTCAGGTGGAGGGGTTTTAAGTTTGTATTTTGTATAGGAATTTAATTTTATTGATTTTTTTCTACTAATTTAAAAAAGCAAATTTCGACATTTCTCTTCCGAATTCCCAGCTTTGTTTTAATTTTCCGAGGCTGCCGCCCCGGCTGCATTCTGAAACCCTTAGAACTAAAGTTGTAGTTCTTGTCATGTCCTTTCATTTGACATCAAACAACCCCTATAAATGTTTATATGTATAGATATTTTTTCATACTATCGTTAAGCCCCTGCCATTTTAAAAAGGGATGTACCCCGACTTTAGTTTACACTACAAACATTTTTAATTTCACCATCCTTTCATTCTGTATATTAGTGGCAATAAAATATTGCATACAAACTTTAAACCCTTCCTCCTCCGAAAGGAGTCCGAGCGCCGTAAACTCCAAAAACAAACGCTGTTCAGGGGATACTACATCCCTACAAAGTTTGGGGAGGATTCAAGAGGGGGGAAATTCTTCACTTCAGCCATATTTTGTGTGGCTGTTTTGTATATTAAAAAAACTTGCTGTCGCCTAGATGTGCGATATCCTTAAAGCAGTCGGATATCATATTCACCTCTAAATAATAAGAAGAATAGGCCTATTAATCATTATCAAAAATATCTGAAAGTTTAATTAAAGAAATCCACATTTTGACCTCTGCGGTTATATAGGGTTAAATATTATAGATGATTTTTTGCTTTTCTATATTGTTTTCTAAGTAGGATCTTTCGAGGGCCCCAGATTATTATTAAAGTATCGTCTAAAACTCTAAAAGTATATATGCGTACATCATTTTAAGCATTAATATAAGATCAAATCCTAGTACTAAACAGTAAACACGCATTTACGTTTTTAAGTAAAAAATATAATCAAAGGTCTATTGTGTCTGATGGTTTTGGATCATTATCGTTTTATTATTATGGGCATGGTGGTATACATATATTTATATATAACCGCCAATCAATTAACAATATATTAGATTTTCGAACCACGGTTTTTTACTAGTTTTTTATTATCTCGTCCTTTAATTCATAGAGCATCAACAAATTATTTTTTCTCCAACGAACGCGATTTCTAGCTAAAGCCTCTACTTCTTTAGAGATGTTTCGCATTCGGCTTCTTCTGCAATATCGTTTGGTATTTTAATAGTCAACAATAAAATAATAAAACGAAAAAAAAATTGTTTGCTTGTTGAAATAGTAAAATTGATACAATTATTTTTTTTCGTGACCTGATTCAGAAAAATTAGAAAATAAAATGTGTCTGTCCGGTTCGTCTGTACGTTCGTCCTTAAAATACTATAGGTATACTAGACATTTTAACGCTAGTAAATGAATTCTTCGAAATTTTTGTGGGTACATTTTTACTATAGTTCCATGCTCTTTATATATGGACTATGGAGTCACTAAGTCTTACAGGGGAAGGGGCTCCCATACACTTTTTTAAATAAATACAAATTTGGTGAAATGTTCAGAATTAGTTATGAACATTTATTGGACCCATTTTCTTCTTTCATTATAATGCGGGACACTTCCAAATTAGAGTGTCCCTAAAATTTTATATTTTGATAAATTATAAATTTTGATATTTAAGCTATATATAGTAACGTGATAAATTATTGTTTTTACTTTTATTTATATAGACGCATTAATAGTATTAACTATAATAAATTATATATATTTTAAGAATTTAACTTTTTTTTAGAATTTTTAAAGGATTTTTTTTTAAATATATTTTAATAATTATTTACTCCGAAATAAGTGATTTTTTAAATAAAAAAAATTATTACATACAAGAATGAATTAATTTGTCAAAAATAATTAACGGGCAGAATTTCAAGCACATTTTTTTTTAGTACAAGGATATGAGTAAATAATTATTAAAATTGCGATATTAACAAGCGGGAAGATGTGAACGATTTGCGTATTTATTGGTGAGTGTGAGTAGTGCGAGTGATTGCGACTAGCTGATTTGACAAAAAAAAACCTTTGACCGAAAACAACATTTCAAAAATCTAAATTTTTAACATATGTGAGCAATAAAATTGATTAAATTCTTGTGCAAGTAAACACACAAGATATAATCACGAAAATTTTATCATTAGACTCACACCTTTCTATATACAAAGTCCATACATTGCATATTCTCTAAAAACGACAATTTAAAACATTAGAAATTTCGTTAGTAGTAAATAACCAAAACAAAACAATAACTGTTCAATTACATTGTTTTCAGAACATGCTACAATGCCAATCCACGTCCTGATGCCCTAATGAAAGAACAGCTAGTCGAAATGACCGGACTCTCACCACGTGTTATTCGTGTATGGTTTCAAAATAAACGATGCAAAGATAAAAAGAAAACGATTCAAATGAAAATTCAAATGCAGCAGGAAAAGGTAAAGAAATCACTTTTATCAAAAGTCAATGAAAACGGAAATAATTTCAATAAAATTTAGTATGCATTACAGGATGGTCGAAAGTTGGGCTATGGTGGTATGCAAGGAATACCAATGGTTGCCAGTTCACCAGTTCGACATGATTCTCCGTTAAATATGCATGGCCTAGAGGTGACCGCCTATCAACCACCCTGGAAAGCCCTATCAGAATTTGCACTGCATGCTGATTTTGAAGTAAAATTTGATCCAAACACACACAATCCTGCCTTCCAACATCTCGTTAATCAAGTAAATATTTTCATAAATTAATTTTGACGAATTTATGCTAACTCAATTTTAAATTTAAAGATGCACGGTTATGACCTACCGCCAGGACCCCAAGGACCACCGCAATCTTTAACCGGTCCCATACCTGACATATTAAACCATCATCATCCCGACAGCACCGATTCATATGTAACATATCAAGACAGTGATGACAGTATGCAAGGCAGTCCATAATGGAATTTTAATTTTTGAAAATAGTTAATTTAAAATAAAGAAAAAATTGTAAATATACAACGTAAAACAGTTCGTACCCATCCTATAGATATACAAAATTTCATTCGCTATTCACACAATAAAAAGTACTTTGAATCCCAGAAACAGTTGAAAAAAAATAATTATTTAACAAGATATACCTGAAGGAGAATTCTAGGTATTTTAAGCAATTTTTATTTAAAATTAGCACAGGAAAATACCTTTAAAAACACGAAAGTTTTGGTGCCACCTATTGGGCATGTTCAATTTTAGTTCAATGAAGCATGACGCTAGTACCCAATGTGAAAAATCAATGTAAATTGTTGTTGTTTTTACACATTAAAACGGCCATTGTTGCTATTATACATATATATTTTTGACGTTTTACATGCTTTATTAATAGAATGGTTGAATTAGTAGAACTTTAATAATAGATAGAAACGAAGAAATCTAGAATTGCCCTTCAGCGTATTTTATATTTATGAAATTTGTAAAATATTTTCAAAAATGGTGTAATATTCAATTTTTTCGACCGTGAATGTTAATAAATTGGAAATTTAGAAACAGACTAATCCTTAAAAAAGCCTTTAAAAAATTATGTCAATGTACTCATATACCAACAAGAGTTGCACCATTTCTAGGCTAACCCGCCATCAGTGGACTTTAATAAACACCCTCCAGATAGTACCAAATATAGGCATTCCTTCAATTCGGCTAAGGAATTGTAGGAGCCAAATAGCTCAAGCGAATAACAAAATCATCCAACTCCACTGATGACGGGTTAGCCAAGAAATAGTTGAACTCTTGTCGGTATATGAATAAATTGACGCAATTTTTTGAAGGCTCAGGCGAAAGGCATAGCCAATAATATTACAAAGGTATTCACTTTTCGTTGACCGACTAGCCTGTTCCTAAATTTCAAAATTAATGTGTAATATGTAAATTATGTTTATTATTACTACTATATAAGTATAAAATATTATGCTCAAGACAAGAAACCTATAAAAAACTTTGTAAAATATAAATTATATCAAAATATGTAACTAATTTGTTTTTATAAAATATTATAATAAAATAGAAAAGAGAAAATCGTTGCAAAATATACAATGAAAAATTAGTTATAGTTTGTTTTATTTTTAAATATTAGAACAAATATTTATTTTTCCCTTTACATTAGCCTGGTCGCCAAACATATAGGAGGTAAATTTTTAATGCCGATTCCAGCTCTCATAGGCTAAAAATGTTCGACTTGAAAAGAGTTTCAGAAAAATTGGACATAAAAAAGGTGCATTTTTTCTAAATTTTGTTTTTTAGTTCTTATAGTCATAACTCGTTTAAATTGCTTCAAAACTATATACTAAAAAAGGTTTAAAAAATCGAACATAAAACAGCCGTGTGCGACCTATAAATTATGTCCGATTTTTCTGAAACTTTTTTTAAGTAGCTTTGACGTAAGTCGAACATTATAAGCCAATGAGTGCTAGAAAACCCTAATTTAAGAAAAAATGGCTACCCTAATTTGCATATAAGATAAGGATAGTTGGATAATCTACACTTTAGCGCTTTATCGACCCTATCCCTAAAGGGGGGGCCTTCATAGATTTCGAAAACCACTATAATAGAAGAGCGTCCTGTTTGGACGGGGAGGGGTTCAAAGTTTGGTAAAAATTTCAGAAAAATTGATATTATCGGGGGGGTTTGAGGGGAGGGTAAGCGGTGTATGGTATTAAATAAAAGGTATTACAAATATCTATAATTTTAAAAAATGTTGAAACAAATCCAACACTCCGTGTAGGTGAACGAGGGACAAAAATATTTGTTTCATGTATTTGTTCGTAGGAGGGGGCAAGAGATAACAAATTTTGGTGTGTGTTAAATGAAAGGCAGACACTTAGAGCAGTAAGCGACTTTAAAGCTTAATAATAACCAACGTAGCACATTAAATCTAAAAATGCAGTTTTTGTACTTTTTTCCCTTACTATCAGGGGGCTCCCACCCCCTAACCTCCTGCTTTGTGTTAATTTTCTTTGCACCCCTACTAGAAAAAGCCCCCTTTTAGAGGAAACAAATATAAAAATACGGTTCCTGCTGTACCATATTACATTATAAGGAGATGCCGCCTCCCGAACCCCCTGCTTTCTGTTAATTTTCATAACGGGGGGCTATAGCCCCTCGCACCCCCTGTTAGAAGTCGGGATAAGTCTCTCTTCCCAGGGAAAAGAACATTAAAAAAGTCGGGCGAGAAATAGAATATAAAAATACGGTTCCTGTACCTTTAACATTATCAGGGGCTGCCGCCCCCGAACCTCCTGTTTTGTGTTAATTTTTTTTATCATGGGAGGCTACTGCCTCCAGACTCCCCGCTGTGATGGGGAAAGAGCCTAAAATTGAATTGAGGTCCCCTCCAGAATAAATATAGATAATTCAGAATGGACACTATTAGTGTAAAAACACCGTAGCTTGAAAAAAATTGAATTATTTACGCCACTTGTGTTGATTGAACGAAAAAATTAGTTGTGAAAATCTGTCAAAATAAGAGAACGAAAAATGACAAAACGTAAACAAAGGTATTTGAGCGGGAAAATTTTGCACTACCGAAAAAAGATTTTAGTGTTGCCATTAAGAAATGTGGATGATTTATGTATTACTGCGGTGAAAATATACAAAAGTTTCGCCTGAAAATCAACCATATTGAATAATATTTTTTCCCGCTGGAACCTACAAAAAAACAAGCTACTGACAGGTATGTGGCTTAACCGACCCATTACAAATTTGAAATTTAAGACAATATAACCTCGTAGTTGAAGTCTAAATGAAGAATTAAAAAAACCCTATTTACCGATGAGATAGCCGAGCGGTCTAAGTAGTGTGGTCGACATTTTAAGGGGAAGGTCAGGGTTCAAAAATCCTGTGAAAAAGATCGCTCTGTATGCCACACAGATCTTTTTCACAAACAATATTTGTGTTGTATACCTTCCAATAGTGAATTGAATTCTGGCCGAATGGTTCGTAATCCACTTAAAACTATATATAGGTTCCTATATATAATAGCATCAATGTAAGGTTAATCATATAAACATAATCGAGAATCAGAAATTTAACACAATATAACCTCGTAGATTGAAGTTTATAAATGGAAAATTAAAAAAAGTCTTAATTTTTTTTTCAAAAATACTAAAATCTTCCAAAAATGTATATACTATTGGTCGATCAGCGGAAAATTCAAAGACCATAGAATAAAGGTGTGCCAAAGTGAAAAAAAACCTGAAGAATCAAATTACTCTAAACTCTGTATTATAAGTTTAATTCTATTTATCGTTAACCTAACTCGTTTTTTTTAATTACAGAAATTTTTACAATGCTAATCCGCGACCCGATGCTCTGATGAAAGAACAAATTGTCGAAATGTCCGGTCTATCGCCACGAGTAATTCGTGTATGGTTTCAAAATAAACGATGCAAAGATAAGAAAAATCAAATTAAACAAGAAATGCAACAAGAAAAGGTAAATATTTATGGAAGAAGAATCTTTAAAAGTCCTAAAAAGTTCCGTCCTTAATACTTCCCATTACTACCAATTTTTGTTTGTTCCGCCATTGAATCGTAGTCAAAATAACTGTCCCGCAGTTATTTTACCAACGATCTTTTTTATTATTTGTTATAAAACCAAACCAAAAAACATTTATAACAGCATAGATCAAAGTTAGGGTATGATACGATGCAAGGGGTCCCGATGATCGCTAATTCACCGGTTCGTCAAGGTTCGCCACTTATGAATATGCATGGATTGGATGTCATACCTTATCAACCACCATGGAAGGCACTATCTGAGTTTGCATTACATGCTAATCTAGAGAACGATGTAATCGGTCAACATAATCCAGCATTTCAAAGACTTGTGCATCAGGTTCGTAACGTTGAAAATACGTTTTAAAGAATGTATTAATTTATTTATATATTTCGCAGATGCATGGTTATGATCTTAGTGTCAGTGGCGGAAGACCGCCACATGGTGGCAATTCAGATTCAATGTCATCATTTAATGGTGGCATGCAACATTTTAACAGCAGCATGTCGGCAGCTGTAGCTCAACATAATTTGGATAGTTCGGACTCGTATGTTCCGTTTATGGAAAGTGATGATAGTAGTGCTGATTAATAAATTTAGAAATTTCCAGAAAAACTATATACCAAATATTGTCTATAGTGGTGTATGAAAATTTAAACAAGAAAAACGTGTGATTTTAAAAACTTTATAAACTCAAAAAACGAACAAAAAAACATGTTGTAACTAAAACTTAAGGATTTTATATAACAATAATGTAGAGAAAGGAATTTATAATCTTTGGTATATTTTAAAGTAATAAAAAAAACAATTTACCATTAGATTATATTTATAACTGTGTGTTTCAAATAACAAAAATTGTGTACATATTTTATAGGTATATAAATAATTAAAAAAAATGTAAAAAATAATTTTAAATAATTTTAAGACTTTATATTATATTTAATGACAAGAAAAAATTATGAAAATAAATTCAAATATCATTGAGAGTTGCGAGTTCATACATATTATAAATATTATTTTAAAGATTTTCATATTATTTGTGTTTTATTTTGTATAAGAAGCCGGAAAGCAGAGTTGACAGTAGATTTAAAAATTTGCTGCTGCCGTCGAAAACATTTTTAAATTCCTCACACTATCGTTTTTATTTAAAACTTCTCAAAATAACGTTTCACGATCATTCAATCATTTCGAAAGTTTTTTTGAAAATATGCGCCCCATTTTTTCGCTTAAAATGAGCATATACTTACGAGCTGCTACGACAACGGGTACATTTTTAAATTAAAAAAAAACTTTTTTCGATTAGACTTCCTTCTACATTCTGCTTACCTATTATTTAGTAAACATATCTAAAAACATTTGTATGTCTTCTCTAAAAAAATTTCGAAAAATTCGAAAGTTCAAACAAGCGAGCTTAGATAAAGCTTAGGAGACGCGAAGGTCTTTGCAAAATTTTGTTGCTTCAAAATCTCGAAAAACATTTGTATGGCTTACTGGAAAAAAATTTGCAAGGAGCTTCGCCGCCTCAAGCTCTTAATAAATTAAAGCTAAAAAATTATCCTACATCAAGCTGGGAGGGCGATTCTCCTCGCAAAAATTAAATTCGGGAAGACATATAAATGTTATTAGAATTTTTGCTAGCAATTTTTTTACTAAAAGTAACAGGCAAGTAGGGAATTTAAATATGTTCAAAAAGTCTTAAGGACTCCTGCTTAGGCTTAAGGGGATAGTATGCGGTCTTTTTAACCAGTTGGGTAAAAATATGCTTATTTTCATGTTTTTTCCGACACGATAACTCTATTTTTATTTGATAGATTTTTATATTTTAAAAAGGAATAACTAGCCTGAAGTAATCTTAGGGGAACCTCGATCTCTGATTTTAAT
>JANSTW010050923.1:0-12617 GCA_027564275.1 Diadocidia ferruginosa
CATGGTATCAGATACAAAAAGGGTAAAATGGTCCCTATGCTCCCTCGCTTTGGAGTAAAGGACACGATGATGATGATTAAGAAAAAATGTGTCTAATTATAAAGATTTTTTTTTAAATAAATAAAATATTAAAATAAAATAATTTTTTTTTCTAGCGACCTAACATCGACATTCGTTTACCTGTTAGACTGGTGCTATCGTTTTATAACATTTGAGGATAGCACTCACTATCTATTCAGACAATATGCGTCTGCACTAATTGCTCTAATTGGCTATAAAAAATTTCAATGTTCACAGATCAGTTTATTGCCGGAAAAATTTAAATTATGTCTTTCCAAATGGTTCCATTTTGCTAAAGTGGCCGGTGTTAAAGAGGTATGTTTGCATATAGATTAAATGTTGCCATTAAAAAAAACGAAAATCTTTTTTTTTTAGTTTTCACAACAAACCCTACTATCAACTGGTTTAAATGTGGCCTCCAGACTATTCGGATACAATCTGAATGATTTCTATGAACAATATTTTAAGGAATTTATTTTATCGCAAAGTTTTTCCGATATTTGCAAAAATTTGCGGTAAATGAGAATTTCGTTTAAAAGATTCGAATGAATTTATTTGTTTATTTTTTTATTTTCAGTGCACACACTCCGCTTATATCATCTTATACGAATCGTACCAGCAAATATGAATCACTTCCCACATTGAGTTCGGTTCTATTTACCAATCAAAAGACGCCTACTTTTATCTATGATGAAAAATATTCAATTTATCTACTTAATAGCATTGTTAATGTGCTTGCACTTTTGCCCAGATCCAATGTAACTGATACAGTTTTCCAACATTTACTTCAAAATCAAGATCTTTCTCACTATTTGACTCAAATATCTGAATCTTTAAACGTGCCATTGAAACGAAATTGGTTCGTACGAAATGAATTGATGCTATGGATTAATATTCTTAAATGTACCGAGATCAGAAGCAATTTAGATAAAATTAGTTTGCAAAAAATTGCCTACAACATTGCTTGCTATTTAACTGAAAACGATTACGATCATATTGTTTATTTATTTGAAAATATTCTCTTTAACTTTGAACTCTATGCGAATACATTGACAGTTACGAAAGAACAATTTGAAGGTTGGCGGCAAATTTATATGAAAATTTGTTTGCCACCGCAAGAGATGAAGGTGAGCAGCAGCTTCGGTAAAATTAAATATTCTAAATAAAATGTTTGTCTTAGATTCCACAATTATTAATACCAAATAGTAAGGAGCTTATTTTACTATATGATTGGCCTTACATACCGATGCTTACATTGTTGAGTGCTGTTACAAACAAAGTTGACTATTTTTCTCATCATGGTAAAGCAGTTTATTGTTTTTGAATATTTTATAAATTAACTTTCTCTTAGGTTTACATGAACGAGACATCATAACGGCTAGTTTACTGTTCACATCTTTACAGAAAGAAAATTCATTGCATTTTATTAGTGCCACTGAAGAGCTTATGTTTTTGATGATTTCATTTTTGGGTCCAGATGCGACATTTTTAGAACCTAATGTCCATTCTTTGTTGCAAATTAGAATCGGACAGTTTTTCGCAGACAATAAAAACACGTTATTTCAATTGGAACAGGATTATGAAGGTTGGATATTATTATTTAATTTAATTGCAAAGTAATAAACTCTTTTTTCTCTGTATCTAGGAAAAGGAAAATTTGAAAATCTATACATTTTATTCTTGGATCATTTTCAAGGCACCAGTTATGGTGATGAACTTTTCGGTTCGTTATTGATGATACCATTGGCGCCTAAATATGACATTAAATGGCGACAAATGGTTTGGTCAGAGCATGCATCGGTGTTACGTTTTATTAATTGCAGTGAAGAAATGGTTAGCTAACGCCTGTTGTATCGAATTTTTCTAAAATCTTTTCTTTAACAGTTAATCAGCGGTTCTTTGGATGAATATCTATGTCCACCGGAAACGGAGGAAAGTCTATTGAAAAGTTACTATCAAGCGCTGCATTCGAATATGTTGCGTACGAATTCTATTCCATATCGAATTGCACAACACCATTTGGATAATTATAAGAAAAATCGGAAAATGTAATAATTCGTAATTAATTTTCGCTGTAAAGCTGCTGCAGCAATAAAGTTTTTCATTAAAATTATATAACTTATTTATTGAAATGTATAATAATTGAATATTATACCTTTTAAATAATAATTTTTGGTTTTAAATTAATAAATTAATACGTCCTATTTAAATCAACAACAAAACATCTGTTCAATTTTAGTGTACATTTTGGAGGAGCCTCGCTTCTTAAAATTTAACACGTAATAAGTGCGTAGATGTTAAATTATTTTTTTGGTAATATATTTTACTTTAATACAATAAAAACCAGATAGAAGAGGTAAAAACCCATCGTATCTTCCCTAAAAAAAGAATAAAGTTGCGTAAATTTCTAATGTGTCGACACTCGACAACGTGTTTTTAATCAATTTCTTCTGGTGATCATCTCTGACATTTTTTAAACGTATATTTTTAATTAATTTCAGATAAAAATCGCTGTTTTTTTAGGAGAAAGAAGAATAACGCACTAGACACTATACATACTTCTCGTTTCTTTGCCGCTAAAATAAATTACAGGCTGACCACCGCTTTGTTTTTATTTTATCTTCTTAAAAATTACTAAAGAAAACAAATCATCATTTGATGATTGTATTGGTTCGATATAAATATAGATTTATTTTATTGTTTCGAAGACGAGGACATTTATGAATTTACTGTATTTTAAATATTCAAACACATGTCTGTATACTCTTAATATTGTTTATAATTTAATAAAATACTAAGATAAAGTATAATATGTAAGAAATAGTCCATGACCTATGTAAACAAATCTTATTATTTGTATTTATATTAACAAGATATACATAAAGGGATTAATTTAAATTATTGATTTAAAAAATAATAAAATATCAATAATAAAAGGTACGAAAGTTTAAAAAAAAAACTATTTAATGTGACCATAATCTAAAAATATTATAGTCACACAATGGTGTGGCGAAATCTTTGAGAAGCTAAATTAAACATTGAATTTTCTATACAAAATTCAAGGTTTAATTTAGCTTCCCAAAATTGTCGCCACTCTCATTGTGTGACTAAATATTTTTAGATTATGATGTTATTGTGTTTTATTAAATAGTTTAACAAAGTGAACTACGCAGAAACCCGTGTTCCTTGCTCTATTAAAGGATAAATCTCTTATAATACAGAGAGGGATATGATACCTGGAATAACGAGGCCTCCATAAACATTTTAATTTTTTAGTTTTCATATTTAGTAAAACTATCTAAAATCTAAAGGATGTCTGTCGATTATTATTATTTAACTTCTAGTTAGAACTTTTTTTTTAATTTGATTTTAATATTAGAAAATCTATATTCTATAATATACCTACAGATAAGCAAATTTGTTAATTATTTTAAACATTTAAAACAATTTACACAAGATTCAGAATTTTTTTAGTGAATTTTTATCAGTTCTCTGAATTTCGTCAATCTATTTTTTAATCTTGTACAAACTAAATAATAAAATAGATTATTTAAATAAATACGCGCGACGCGATATGAATCTAATCTTTAATTTATTATATTGTAGATTTTATATGTATGAATATAAAATGCATTTTATTTATTGAATTGAATAACATAGTTATACTTGTTATTAAACTGCATTTAGTTATATATTATAATATATTTATTGTAATGTATGTAAAGCTGCATATAAAAATTATAATAAATAATCGCATCTATATATTGACAGAATAACATATATGTACGTCTATTACACAATTTATTGAAATAATAATTTACAAAAAAATTATAAATTTAATATTGTATAATAGGACGGAGCGTAATTTCCTTTTTTTAAATTTCATCTATACTCTGCGTGGTTGATCCTCAAAATTGGTTGTTTAAACAAACTAAAAAGAAGCTTATACATTTTTTTCACTGGAACGTAACAAAAATGTTTTGGGTAATTAAACAATAAAGTCAGATTTGCAAGTTCAGAGTTCATACTAATACATTTTTTTCGATAGCTTATGTCAAAATCAACCAATCAGAACGCGCTCGTATGAAAATTCCGCGACTGAACGCATTCCGATTGGTAAATTTTGACATAAGCTGTCGAAAAAAAATATCAGTCTGAACTGTAAATCTACCTTAATACTTGAATGAAAATGTCAATATGTTTTAAAAATGTGCCATACCACATGACAACTGAAATTTAGACTATCTCGCATACGCAGTTGCAAAGTTTGTGTAACTCAAAAAAGCAGATAATAAGAAATATGATTAATGCGTTAAAGGAATTTTTTTTTTCATATGAAATAAACGTGTTTGAGGAAAAAAGACTATAGTATAAATAAAATTCGAAAAAGGAAGGTACGCTCCGTCCTATTGTACTTATATAGTTTATGTTTTGTATTTGCATCATTAGAGAATTATTATACTATTTTTTATGGATCAAATTATTATTATCTAAATACACAAATGTACATAGATTCTTTAGATTATTGTATAACATTTGCGGATAAGTTTATAAATAAAGAATTATTAATTTGTTCATATTTGTTTAGTAAAAAAAAACACACATAAATTATGGGCTGAACAAAATTTTCAATTACAAATAAATTTTTATATCAAAATAAATACGTATAAATTAGATATGTTAGCCTTTAAACATATTATAACTTATCATAATTCTAGAAAATAACTTTTACAATAAAAAAGATTATAAAAAATTATATAGTTTTCGAATTTTAGAATAAATTCAATAAAATTAATATGTCAACAACATAAATAATAAGAAAATTGTCACCGGAAAATTATTTAATATTTATTAAATAAATTTATTTTATTTTTATTTTAAATTTATTTTAATAATATTTTGTAGTTAACTTAAATGTAATTATTGGTATAGATATTCATTGAAAAATTTGTAATTTTATTAGAGTTTAAATTATCTACTTGCTGATAATAAATAATTATCCCAGAAAAAACAAAGCATGGATATCACTTATTTTTTTAGATGATATTTTTGGTGGCGTTTGGACCAACGTAATTACGATCAATGAACAATCTCAGCTAAATATTTTTGTTAATTTTATAATTGCTTCATTTTTAATAAAAGAGAAAAAAATAATTTTGTTAGAACTTAAGAACCTTAAAATTATATTATGAATAATTCTGGTCTCTCCGGACATATTAAAAATTTAGGGTCTTTGATCTTGATTAATAGTCAAGTTCTATGGTTTTAGTGACGATGAATTTTTTGAATAGGTAAAAGCTGCAGCTCGCTTATATCAATAAAATTAAATATAAATATAAATTAATATACCAGCGTAAGGACGCTCTTCAATCCATTTTTTACTTTTCAGTTTTCAGTTTTCATTTAACAAAATATTTATTATACTGAATTGCATTAAGCTCGCACAATCAATTTTTTTTCGATTTGACTATGATGTTAACTGAAAACTGAAAAAAATGAACTAACTGAGAGAGTGCTTTAACTTAAAAAATATTTTTCAGTTAATTCGAATTATTAATAATGAAATTTTGGGTATTATTTTTAATATTAAATGAAAAAAAGGATATCAAAACTACGGGGTTTTAATGAAATTTTGAGTAATTTTTAAAAATAATTAAACTCACAAAAATATTTAATAATATTTTAAGGAGTTGTAACAAGGCAGGGCTGTTAAGCTCTTTGATATTTCGATATTTAAAAAAAAATCAGCGATAGTTTTTAATATATTAAAACAAGAAAAAATATTTTTAATTTGGGTAAAAATAAGGAATTAATTAAAAAACTATATTATATAGGTACTTATTATGTCATTCCGACAAAAAAAAACGATATAATCGATAATTTAAAAATTTAGGAAAAGGCTAATTGATCAACAAAAAGTGAATAGTTTTACAATATTATGTGCCTCCAGCTATTTGCCTGTGGCCTATTTGGCACTATCTGGAGGGTGTTATCCAACTTTACTGAAGACGCCAAAGACTAGAAATTGTGCAATCCTTGTCGGTACATGAGTAAGTTGTTGACACTCACGATCGAGAAAAAGTATACATATTTTATTTTCGATGATATTGCCGAAAAATATCAGAAAAAATATGGACATTCAATATTTAAAAATTATAGATATTTCGATATATAAATTTGAACAGCCTTATGCGTTTCGGGACTTACGAACCATCATCAGTATCGCTGAGAAACTCTGCATATAGACGAGTTCAAAAAAATATGCAAAACTTTAAATCGGCCCATATACCTAATTGGGTACCTATTGGCTTTAACAAATTTTGTTTATATTATTATTATATATCAAGACAAGATGTCAAGATAAATTTAGCATAAACACGTTAGTATAAATCTTTTATTCTGCATAATATTGATGCGTTCTATGGGGTACAATTATTTGGCAAATTGTAAAATAATTAAAAATAGAAATTATTTATAAATATAATAAAAATATAAATATGATCATAATATTTTTTGAGTATGATCCAATTTTAATGTTTTTCCTTATGAATTTTGTTTACAACCAATTTTATTTAAACCGGCAGGTGCTTTTAATATAAGTTGAATATGACGTACTTTTTTTCAAATTACAAGACGTAAATTAATATTTTTTCATCAACATTTTTTGAGGGCTTGCTCGCATAAAGAAAAAAAACAATAAAATATTAATTATGTTGCTTTTTTTATTATTATTTGTAAATTTATTTACACAGTCGGAATGTAAAATGTAACATAGAAAGAAAACAACATAATTATAATTGTATAATAATTATAAATAAAAATGATCTCATTTTCACGATTTAATACTATATGGATTTTCTTATTCTGTGTTTGAGCGCAATCAGTTTGATATTTTTAAAATTGACTTTTTGTGATATTTTAAATAAAATGTTGTACGAGCGGTACTCGATAGCATGATTTATTTGCAACAAAATTGCACATAACATAATTGTCCACGTCAAAAAAATGAACTGCTTAAAATTTAAGCGCAATCGGTTGTCAAGTCTGTGGTACATGAAATATACTTAAAATTAATTTTTCGATTTTCCAACTTTACCATTTTCGGAATTTTCATCTGCAATATCACTATATTTTTTATCTGATATCTTGGTTTACTATATACGAGTCACATCAATACTGCCTTATATGTGATGAAAATTACGTGTTTTCGCACACTTTTGGAAATGATGTTTCATTTATTATGTTTTTTTTCGATTTTAATCGTATGAACTCATTAAAAAAATAATTTTATGAAAAACATTTTTTTTTGTGATTTGTGGATCTCGAGTTTCAAGGTGGTCAAAATCACTGAAAATTGCGTGCAGTGTTGATATCAAACAGCTGCCAAAAAAATAAGTATATTTATCCGATTGAAGCTAAATTAATTAAATTAAACAATTTTTGCAAGAGAACATACTAAAAAATTCTTATATTTTTATTTAACATCTTTTTTCCCTATCCAAAGATAAAAATCGAATTTTGGACCTTTTCACTCTGCCCTATTATATATTATGTTTAATTTTCATATATGCTGAAGATTCGCGAAAATATGCATGCACTAACTGAATATCAATAAACAAATATTGGTAATTAAATTAAATTGTGTTCGATAAAAATAACTTATCGTTATGTGTTATAATGTTGATTAAATTACATAAATTAAGATAATAGTTCTAAAATATCGACTGTTACTAAATTTAATTTGAATTTAGTTAAGCAAATGCTATACATATACATAAATAATATTAATTTTAGAAAATCTAATTAAATTTTTAAATAAATTAAATCATATACATAATTTAATATTAACAATAAAAATTACACAAATAACAAATTTTGTATTTTTTTGCACAAATTTTATATTGTAATACGCGAGTAATGAAAGTGAATGTTTTATACTTGACTTTCTGTATACTAAATTACATTGTCAAATTACACATATATACCTAGCTGTAATGTAAAGACAGAAAAAGTCGATATACATGTAATATTATCTAACTTATTGTTATACAAATAAGTCAAAATTGACTGAATGGGGGACGTCTACAAAATATTTATTTAAACTTACTCATCAATTTATAATATTTATATCGAGGCATGTTTGAAAGTCGCCGATGGTCATATAAGTCTGTCGGACAGAAAGAAATTGCAGAAAAAATTGTCTAATTGTCATGTGTGAATTTATATATTAAATTTAGCTTCCGAAAATATTTTTTATTGAATTTTCAAGTTTATATATTGATATAATTGTTCATCCGCAAGGGGAGTTTTCCTATCCATAGGAGAAACTAGTTTTTTTCTGACTAATATTGTCTGATATAATTGTCAATATTGATGATAACAGAATAATTTCGCACATTTTCTTTGATTAATTTTGTATTATTTTTATAAATTGCAATCGACTGTCAATATTGAATTTTATGTAAAAATAAAAATAAAACCATTTATAATTTGGAGCAAAATAATAAACATTTAATTTAAATTTGACCTTACTAAAAAAAATTACGATTACCAAATTTTAAAGATTTCTAAAATGACCAAATTATTTTTTATAAAGAAATGACAATTTTTTTTTTGAAATATTTTAACTGAGAAATTCATAATTAATATAATTTTTTTTTATAAATAAAAGAACAAAAATCAAATTACATTTTTTTTGCCATCAACTTTTTCTTGTTTAAAAACGTTGGTTTATGAATTGTTTTTTGTGGTTGGTATAAATACGATTTTAAACTGCACTAAAATGTTTATTAATTTTAGCAGAAACACTGAACATAACTCAAAATAATAAATATATCAAAAAAAGTTAAATTATTTTATTTTTTATTGTTTTAAGACGATTTGTTGAATTTGAATGTAAGAAACAAATTTTAAAATTTTTCTTTTAAAGACACAATCGAAAAGTCGCGACCAAAACCGCACAAAATGAAAAATGAAATGATTCTTTTTTCTAATAATAAATAAAAGACGTTTGGTTAGAAAGATTTTTTCTGACAAAATGTATATAGATTTTCTATATACAAATATTATAAGTCGCGTTTTTTCACTTTAAGCACACTTGCCGACGAATGTAAAGCAACGAATGAGTAAATTGCTGTAATGTTTGCACATTATAATGTTAACAATTATTATTATTATTAATAAAATACAATAAATTGAAATTCAGCTGTCTATATATAATATAATATTGCTCTCCTCTGTGTGGTTGTTGTTGCTTTTATAATATATAATTTTTTTATCGTGTTTAAAGTGTACGTTTTATTTATATAGTTTGTATATAATAATCAAAAACGATATACAATTTTATATATAAGCGGCATCGAAATAATATTTCTATATAGATAGATAATTAAGACGATGTATTGGTGTTTTATGTATCATAATATATAAACTGATGGTTTATTGTTGTTTTAACGATAATATACAAAATATATATTGTACATAATGATGGTAATTAAAATATAATATATATGAAAATATGAAGAAAAAAGAGAGAAAAGGAAAAGCTTTTATCGGTAATTTTAAATTGAGATGTTAAGCTTTTATATAATAATTATGATGGCGGAGAACATAATAGGTACCTATTAGGTATATAGTTCAATGATTGGATTTTTCAAAACTAACGACAATTTTATTTAAAACATTTAAAGTTAAAACCCATTAATAAAAGTGATGTGCAAAATTCATGCAATTTTTGATAGCACAAACTTGATCTTACTAAATTTTACGAAATATACTAAATCTGCTAAATCTTTTACTTATAGATAGATTTTTAGGACTTTTCACATAATATTATGTAATGCATTTTTTTAGACGAGTTCAAAAATCTGTAAACCAATAAATAAAGCCACACAATTATTTTCATATTGCTTTAACGAATTTAAATCAAAATTACAATTTTTTGTGAATAGTGGGGTTTAGTTATAGGTCGAGATTGTAGCGATATCGATAAGATATCTTGTAGATACAGAATATTTGTATGTACGATATCAGAATTTAATTGACATAATTCAATGTGCAGTTACTTATATATTAAAAAAGAGATATCTATCAGATAAATATTAAAAGATATCATATAGGTAGTGCTCCTAGATATCATAGATATATCGATTTTTCATTCTCTGGATATCCGATAAAAATGTTGTGCCTCTATACTCTGAAGTTCTACTTGGAGTATCTATGTTAATGACGAGCGGCTTCCATCTTAAGTATTTTGTTGTAAACATCTAGATAAGTTCACATTTTTTGTTCGAAAATGTAAATTAATAGAGAAAATTGTGATTTGAATAAGTTTTTTATGTTTTTACGTATTTTAAAACAACTAAATAACCGAAAAATCTGTCTGAGAGTCTCCAGCATAACTGGGATGCTGATTTTATTATATTTTAACATTTGAAAATTGGCCACAATTTTCTCTATTCATTTAAATTTTAGAACAAAAAATGTGAACTTATCTAGATGTTTACAACAAAATACCTAATCCGCTCGTCATTAACATAGAAACTCCAAGTATAACTTCAGAGTTTTGAGGCACTTAAACTCCACCTACGCACTATATATTGACCTAAGTCCGTAAAACTGCCTATAAATTGCTTATATTTTTGGCGATTTTTACAAAAAATCTTAGAGAAGCCCCATTTCACCTTTGTCCTATAAATCCCCAATGCAGAGTATGGGACCACTAAAAACTCACCCCCACCAAAATTTGACCTAATCTGTTTACCAGGAAAAAACTCTCTATATGCTAATATTTTTCGTCCATTTTTAGAAGAAAAAAAATCGTATAATATATAATATCCAAATGCAATACCAGAGCTACAAATTACTAAATAACTCAGTCCCACCAAATTTTGGCCGTGGTGTAAAATTTTCTTGAAGACAATATTTTTATGGACTGACAGACAGATGGACGGACAGACAGACGAACATTTTTTATTTTTTAGTTTTTTTTTGTATCAGGGCATCATAAAACGTAAACAAATGGGTCCCAGCAATTTGGCCCTTTTTACCTAAATTAAGGCTTCTAATATTTTTGTACAAACTCCATATATACATATGGATTTTTTTAATGAATAGTAAAAGCAAATAAATGATGAAAATCATATTTTTGACTTTAAAATTCTGTATAAAAAAATTATTATTAGTTAGCGCGCTCTCACAACCATTCTTCTTCTTTTTTTCACTCTTCAGTTAACACAATTTCTATTATACTGAATTGCGCAATCAATTTCAAATCAAATCAAATTTTTTTTCTATTTTTTAGTTCGACATGAGTTTTCTATGATGTTAAATGAAAATTGAAAAAATGTTATTGCGAGAGAGCCCTTCGTGAGAAATAATTTTGATATAAAAATAGTTTAAGTGCAGGAAAAGACATATAATAATCCATAGAGCACGTGGTTTTTAGTATGTTAATAAAAACAATAGTTGTATACTTATATATGTTTTTAGATAATTAAAATAAATTATATCTCTAAATCAGTCGGTTTTTATTAAATTTGGAACAGGTGTATCAAACACTCCGACATATGGTTATTAACTTATAAAACTGTATTGAAGCTACTAGCCGATTCTTGTGCATAATATGTTTTTGGATCTTATATATGCAATGAGTAATGATCAAAATTTTAATCTAATAAATAAATCCGTAATTTATTGTCCTTTACTTTTACAGGTGGAAAAACTGATTAAACAAAAAAAAACACATATTTGACGAATCAGTTCAAAGACTTTAGATTTTATCTTATTATTATTTTATTCAGCAAATGCGCGATATAATTTATTATGCACATTGATCTAAACCGTAAATGGATTAAAAAAAAAATACCAATAATATTTGTTTTATCAATAAAAAAGTCTACTGATTTATGGTTGGACCTAGTCATTATAATATATTATAGCATGATTAATTGTGTACTTACATTTTGTTCATACTTTCATTAGACAACAGGTTTATAGCTTGAAATTTCGGTTCAAAGCTTTTAAAGAAAAAAAGATAACAATTTTTTCAAACAAACTATAAAAAGTTTTTCCGATCGCTGATGAGTTTAATGAAACGAAACAGACTTGAACATCGCTGTAAAAACTACACGGAGAGAAAATATCAGACTTATTATATTTAGATCTATAATATATTTGCTATCGGTATTGCGTCTACTTTTGATTTACTATACTTTTGATTTGCTTGATTCACGGCAGCTTTTATATTGATTTAATATACAAAATTTTAGTATACCTATACAGTACTTAATTTTAGTATACAATAAAACTAAAATCTAGCATTAAATTCTAATATTTTTAACTTTTGATTTTCTAAAAATTTGCAGATATTTGCTTGATTTATAAATTTAAATTTGGGTATACGATATTAATTTTTGGTATACAATACTAGATTTTAGTATACAATACTAAATTTTAGTATATAATACTTAAATTTTATTTGTTTATTTTTGGAAATTTTTAGTACTCAATACTAAAATCTACTTTTTAATTCTAAAAATTATTAAGAACTTTATACT
>JANSTW010050934.1:0-10458 GCA_027564275.1 Diadocidia ferruginosa
AAAAAATTAAAAAGTTGATAAATTTGTGAATCTTTTATTCTTATAAAACATTTTTAAACATTTTGTCAAAATAAATAGTTTTTCTACTATTAATTTCAAATACAATTGCATAGAATTTCATTTTAATTTAATTAATCAAAATTATCCTTTGAATATTTTTTTAATTTAATAAGAACATAAATAAAATAAAAATGTTCAACAAAAGTTTAAAAATGTTGTCAATATAAAAAATTTTGTATAAGATTTCAAATGTATATTTTAAATATTTTATCCAACAATTTTAGTTGTCAATAACAAAAAAAAAATTTTTTAGCTAAGATAAATGTCTAAAAAGTAAATTAATTTTTTGGCAAGGAAAAATATGATAAAAAAAAAATACCTTGAGAAATCAATTTTTTTATATTGAAATTATTTACTGAGAAAAACACTGCTTTTGACATTTATTTTTTTATAATCAAATTACGCAGTTTTTTTTGTCACTAAAAAGTTTATTAATAAAAGTGTTTTTAATTATTAAAAGCATTGTAATTTAATAAAAAATGCAAAGTTCTTTAATAAATTGGTAAATGAGTGACAGAAATTTCTAAAAAAAATTTTAACAAAAAAAATTGCGAATTATTTGCAAATTAATAATAATATGTGCACTCACATCAAACTTCTATTTTAGCTGGTCAAATCCTTTTTTAATGTTTTTATACAATTGTAATCGACCTATACAACTTTTGCCAGTAAAATAATTTGCTTAGTTATAAATCCTTGAATCATTAAACTAAAAAGTTAGCGCATAAGCCACATAGAATATTTTATAAAAGTAAAAAATTTAATCAATGAATACAAATTACTACTTATTGACTTTAGACTTGCATAATTAAATAAACCGATATAAACTAGACAAAAGAAAATAAAAAAGATTAATCCATTGAGGAAAAAATATTAAAACTTTTCCAATAGTTAGAATTATGATTTGAGAACCAATAAGAACAGCTGTTTGATTTTCATCCTATTATATTATATTTATTTCTTTTAACTTTATTTATGGCACCCATTTCTTTGACTATTAACTATTTTCGCTAGTTTATAATCTAATCATTTCTAGTAATTTTTAAGTTAATTATCAAATTATTCTTTAATCACACTTTTTTAATGTCATACATAAAATTAGCCCAAATAAAATATTTGTAAAGACTGAATGCTTCATTTATTTTTAAAAATTAGTAAAAATTTAAAAATAAATAGAGCTTTTAAAACTTTGAATTTTTTTTCTAAATTCGGTTTAAATTCTAAAAATAATTTAAAGTTTAAAGCAAATATATACTAAAATTAAATTAAACTGTCTTCATCTTTAAACAAATCAAATTGTGCTTATTTAATTTTTTTCACACAGAAATAAAATTTTATGTATAACATAACTTAAAATTATTGGTTGTAATATAATTTTACCTGAACTTTTAAATTTGCATTAATGTAAAGATTAAGTTATAACATTAAATTAAAATAAGTGGTAACTATAGCTAATAAAATAAAATTTTTTAATTTTAATTATTCTCAGAAGCTATTGAATAAAGAATACAACAAAAACTTTTTTCTCTCATTTGCATTTTTTTGCTTTTTTACTTAAAAAACAAAAAAAGTCAAAAAGTAAATCATTGTAAAAAATATGACCATATAAAAAAGTCTAAGCCTTCACGTAAGTGTTGCATTTTTAAATTGTCAAACACAATGTTTTTGGATAAAAGTAAGTGTAATTTTAAAGCTAGAAAGAATCAAATAATAAAAAATTTTGAAAATAAAGACAGTTATAAAGTAAAAAAAGATAATATATATAAAAATAAATATAACTTAGATGAAAAATATAAAAGAAATAAAGAAAAATAGAAGAAATAAAAGGAATTTGAAAAAAATAGTAGCAATTAACAAAGCAGAAAAAATAAGAAAACTTAAGCCTAAAAAGAGTAAGCTAAAATATAACTTAAAACATAACATAAACTAAAATCATACAAGTAAAAGGAAAATTCCCGTTTATCATCCACTTTCTTTTTTGAGCTTTTCATCTTGATGAAAAATATAAATGTTAGCAAACAAAACTAAACATTTGAATAAAGACTAAAACAAACATAGTAAATGTTTTTTTCTTTAGAAAACCGTTCAAAAAAGAATAGTTTAAATCTTGCAAAAACATATTTAATGTATTTTCTTTCTTTAGTTATCTTTTTATGACTAGAGCTTTCAATCTCTTATTTTTTATGCCTAGATTAAACTTAAACTCCAAAAAAAGTGTTGCAAACAAAAAAAACTTTTTTGACGCATTTTTTTGGCCACACAAAAAAACTTTTTAAAATGACATAAATTTGTAAAAACATTGAAGCCGTTTTAAAGACAATTTATTTTCAAAACAATAAATTTAAAAAAAGAAATTATGGTTTAGTTTTTTTAAAAGGGCTTCTGAAGTTTTAAAAAAAGGGTATGAAAAAACTTTTTTACAAGAAATAAGCCAAAATGATTAAAACCGCATTTTTAAGTGCAAAAATAGGGTTATATATTGTGTATCAAAGATAAGACCTTCTCTTCCACAAATTTACCATTTTAAATGTTGTTGAAAGAAACCTTTTTATACGAAAAAAATTTGTATAAAGTCAAAAAGCTAAAAAATTAAAACTTTGTGTTTTGTTATACTTTTGAAACCCATAAACGTAGATAAAAATTAAGGATTCATTATTTACCCTTCCGCGCAAATTTTCTCTTCTTATAAAGTGATTTATATAGAAAAATATTTTTTTTGCTAATGGAATAATAAGGGAGAGATTAATATTCAATTTCGCAATAAACTTGAATTTTTTATAATCATACTTGTAATAATTTGCTATTGTTTTGTTGTAATTAGTTTTTATAAATAAGAAATTATTTTTAATACATAAAAAATATACATAAAGAAATTTAAAAGTTAGTATTTTTGCTCTTCAACAACAAAAAATGTTTTTTCGAGTAAAATGAGGTTTCTAAATCGTAAAAGTTACAAATGAAAACTAAATAAAAAAATTGCAAGCTTTTTAATAAGTTTAAAAATAGCAAAAAGTAAATGTCGTTTTCGTGGAAATTTTTGCTAATATTTGCTGTAAAGCCAATAAAAAGTTTAACTACACAAAAACTAATAAATTAATTCGTAAATTAAGCTTTTTAAAATTTTATGTTTAATACCTAGCTCGCAGCAAATGTAAGCCTAGAGAACAAAATATAGAAAAGAAAAAACAAGATAAAATCGTATTTCGGTTGAAAATTTATTGAAAAAACCCAATGTTTTTAAGTGCCTTTATCACTTTCCTTAACACAAAACTTTGTCACATTTTTTTTAATTTAGAAATAAGCGCAATTTTTATATTAACTTTTAAAAAATATTGAAATAGGCTCATAACAGCTGATAGGAAATAATGAGTTTCTTTTAATTTTTATTTACAATACTTTAATGTAAGTTGTTTTCTAATATCGCAAACAAAAATAAATTATTAGGAAGTTAAAGTCAGCTAAAAATAACCTTTGCATATAAATGAAATAAACTTTACTTCACTTGCGTCATTTTAATACTCAAAAAAAATACAGACTAACAAGTTTAATTTTTTTTAAGTGAACTTTCGCATTGTTAAAAAGTTAATTGTAAATATAATAAATTTTAAGACAAAAAAAAATTACAGACAACATACACAAACATCAAAAGTAAAAAAACAAAATACTAGAATTTCTAACTTTTTTTTAAATATTAGGGGATAGACTAGTCAAAACCCAAAGCCATTCCAGTCAGTTGTTCAAGAAGAAGACGAGTTCGATAACCTCCTTCGCTTTGCTTTGCAAAATCAACCAATTCCAAAAGACGCTTGATACCAATTGCAACACTAAAATATTTTTTTAAATTTTAATTATTAATTACACACAATAATTAAAATGCTACTAAAAGAAAAATAATTACTTAAATGTGCATTTATTAAGTTCGTGAGCAATTTCATTAATTTCATTTTCTGTAAACGCGCGTGTATCTTCTAAAACAGCTATCACATGTTCCGGTTTAGTCAAACGTGGCACATGTATTACTGTACTGAAGGAACTTAATAATTCCACTTCACGCAAAAAATGTTCATTTGATGTTGTGCAAAGAACCAAAAGCCGACGATTCTAAAATTTATATACCTATATGATAAGCAGTCTAAATCGCAAAAAATTGGAATCATACTTATTTATAAAAAAATAAATGTTATTGTTAAATAGTTAATATTCATAAAATTTAAAATAAAACATCCTCTAACAAAATAGTCTTAGAATTTTCTTTCTATCATTTATTAAAGATCATACCAAAGGTGGACGCTTGCCAAGTAAAACTAAAAGTGCTTGGAGAACAAGATTAGAATATCGTACACCAACAGGCGAATAATCCAAAAGCCGCTCAATATTATCAATAATAATACAACTTAATGGAGAACGATAAGCATCATCAAAAACTTTTCGTAAATGCATGCACTTGGCGGATTCACTAAAACCAACCATATCGTCTGGAGAACATACTTTGATAAATGGAAAATCAGATCTTTGGGCAATTAAAGCAGCCAAAAAAGTTTTGCCGCTATTTCGAGAACCTAAACAACTATTAATAATTGCCTTTAAAAAAAGTAAGATTACTATAATTAATAAAATCAAAGATATAAAAAACCATACCAGCCAGTAAAGCTCGCACAAAACCACGTGCTTCTGGACTTGCAGTTTCTTTAGTAAGAAGATCTCCTTTTTCCAAAATTTCAGTTACATTGGTACTCCAACAAATTAAATTACCATACAATAATCTGGCAAGTTCTTCTTCACTGTGACCAAAAGCCTTAAATGCTTAAGATAAAATTGCAGAGTAATTCTATTAAAAAAGTTGACAAATTTACACAAAACAAAAATTCCAATCCTAAACTAAGTATTTACAGCATAAAAATTTTAAAAATAAATTTTGAGCAAAATTATTAAAAATATACAATTTTTATAATACGATTTACTTAAAACTAAGAAATCATCATTAAACTTCAAAATATAAAAAAAATGAACACAAGGATTTACCGGTTTAACATCATTCTGTAGAGCATATTCAAAATCATCCAAAGTAACCATAAGCTTCTCAACAGCATCATCATCCGCTTGTACTTTACCTCCTGCTTTTACTAAACGATTCATGGCCGATGATTGTGCTGCGCGAACCAAACCTTCTAATTCAGCTCCAGAAAAATTCTTAGTTCGCTTTGCCAATTCGGTCAAATCAACAGTTGAATCAAGCTTTTTATACTCTCTAAATAGTTGAAATAAAAATCAAATTTTTATAATAAATAATTTGTATATAATACAAATAAGCAACTCAACAAAAGTTAATAAACAGTACAAATTAAAAAAATTATTAACAATTACAAAAAAAATATGTATAAACCTCATTCGAGCAGTATGAATACGTAAAATTTGAAGACGACCAAATTCATCTGGTAATGATATTTCTAACTGAACCTCAATACGACCTGGACGTAAAAGTGCTTCATCAATCATATCGCGACGATTTGTCATTCCAATAACAAGTATGTTATTGAGTTGTTCCACACCGTCCAATTTGGTCAAAAGTTGGTTCACAACCGTATCATGAACACCGGTTGAACCTGCCTAAAAAAATTATTATATAAACAAATTACTTTTGTCAATTTCAAAGTAAAAATTTTTATTTACCAGTATTACACAAAATTATACCATAGAACCACGCTGTTTACATATAGCATCTAATTCATCGAAAATAATCATATGTAGTCCAGAATTTGACCCACAACGCTTCCACTCTTCTTCGGCATCAGCAAATAATTTACGCATATTAGCTTCAGACTCGCCCACAAACTTATTTAAAATTTCAGGTCCGTTAACAATTTTTGGTTCTCGTGCATTAAGCATTTTGCCTATTTGACGTGCAATCAACGTTTTACCTGTACCTGGAGGTCCATAAAGCAAAATACCACGTACATGTTTCATTGCTAAAAAAATTAATTCGAATTTTTTCAAATATTTAAAACTTAAAAGTATGCAAACATACCCAATTGTTCAACAAATTCAGGTGGAAAGACGCGAGAAGCAAATGCACGACGAAAAATGGCGGAAAATTCTTTATCTAATCCGCCAATTCCCATTTTTTGAAAATCCCACTCTGGATTTATTAATGCGCGTTGAGCAGACTTTCTTAAAAATATTTAACGTAAATTAAATTTTTTTATAAAGTTTATTAACATACCCCTTACTTTTCCCAATTAAATTGAGTAATGATCCTTCCATTTTGTCAAATACTACTGGAGCATTTGAGCTTAATGGGCCATAATTAACCTAAGAAAATAACCATTAATATAATACAAAAATTATAAGTTAATTACTTCTTTTTGATCTTTTGAACTAACTGAAAGTCCTTCCATAGACTTAACAATAGCTTTAAGGATGTAAGTTTTATCATTTTGACAGTAACGAAAAACAAATTCTTGACCTTTAGTAAATACCATGTTGTTAAATTGCATAGAAAATTCGTGTGCCATTTTATCCGAATTCAGTGGTTCCGCATTTACTCTTTAGATAATTTAATAAATTAGATATACAATAAATAAGGTAATTATTATGTTACTTTTTTAAAGAATTATACTTTACTTTAAAAGGCAACTTCAATTATAAAAAATGCCAATAATTCATCACGCTATTATTAATATAACATTTTCAGTAAGGCTATACTATTAATAAGATTCCCATAAACGCATATGTAAATTATTTTTTAATTAAACATTAAAATTAATTCATTCATAACGCTAGAAATAAAAGATATGCAAATAATATAAAAAACTTACGCTTTTTTTGATGCATTAAAATCAATACAAAGGCTAATAGAAGTGACTACGCAATCTGAAGGAGAAAATGCAAATGGTCGAATTTCAACTTCTTGAAGGAGCGAAATGTTGGCCCATCGACGTTGCGGAACAGAAAACCCTACTTGACCAGGACTCGTTTCTGGATGAGAGATCGTAGAAAAAAGATAGCAATGAGCTGGCCCAACAATAACTTGCACATGCCTAAAAAATATTATAAAACCACCATGTAAAACATAACACATAAAAGTTTGTAACAAAATTTCTACACTATGTTAACAAAATACTTAAAAATTTCTAATAAATATTTATTAAAATCATACTTAATTGCAGATGAATCCAAATCTTTTGGATTAAAAACTGCACGATTTGTAAACACCAGGTCATCAGTTGGCGTTCTATTAGCTTGAAGGCGTAACATAGACTAAAAAAACATTAATTTTCATGCAATTTTTATACAAATTGTTTTTTTATTCAAAAATTATTATCTTAAAAAATATCAAGACAAAAATTAAGTAAAAAAAATTTACCATAGTTAAAAGATCCAAGCTTAAGCAAAGCCCTAAAATGATAAAAATTTAATAAAATAGAAAAACTACTTTACAATAAATAAATTAAAGCAAAGAGTAGAAATAAATGCTTATAAGCACGTAAGCCTACGTGTTTCCGTTGTTTCCCTTTAACAGATTGCCAATAATTAAAATTCTAGATATTTTCACTATTTTTATTTCAAATTTGTAGTAATTTTGATAATTGGTTTTACTAAGGTTTTTCGACATTATAATTGACCTATGTTAAAAACAACAAAACAAAAAAAAGCTTTTTATAAAGATTTTTAGAATTCCAAAAATTTAATTTTTACAAAAGGCCAGAAATTTTGAAAAGCAAGTTTAAAAATTGTATTAAACAGACTAATGTTAAGTTTCTTTGCATAATACTTGCATGTGTTGCATGTGTGTGTAAAAAAACATTGAAATTATCACTCACAAAGTATCCTTAAATTTTATTTGCTTTAGATAAAACTTATTTGTTGATTACACTCATAATTAGTGTTGAAAAATTGAATGAGAAATAATACTAAACGCTGACAACAAGAAAAAAACGCATAAACTTTATGCCAAAATATGCTAAAAATGATAATAAAAGAATACCTCACAAGCGCTAAAATCAATTTTATTTTTAAAAAGGCAAAAGTTTAGTCTCTTTCTATATCTTAAAAAGAATAAAACTTTAGACGTTGAGTTAATCACGCAGCTTCGTCTTATTGCCTCTTTTTAATCAATGTTTATTTTCTTAACCATTCTAATTTAAAGCAACTATAAAAATTGACATAGACGTTTTTTTTCTAAGAATTTTATTTAAAACGTTTTCTTCATATAAGAGTATAAATATTAAGCTAGAGACATCTTTTCTATCTTCAACCGATTACATATGAATTAGCAGGTTAATTGGTTTAAAGGAAGTTCTACGCAAACTTATGTGGAAAAAAAACAAACGGAAAAATTTAAAAAGTTAAATTTTGTATAAATTTAAAATATTAATAAACATTAATAAAGTAAAGAACTTGTACTTTATTTATAAAAAATGATTAGAATTGCTCTTAAATAATTACTTAAAATTCTATTTTGATTTCTTTAATTTCAATTTTTACTTATATAAACTACTCGTTACAAAATTTACTGTATTGGAAAGACGTAAAATGATAAAATTTACTAAACTTTATTTTTCGTGAACTAAAATTTGTAACAATAATCATTTACAAACAAAATTGTTGGAAGTGCATTTGGAATAAAAAATATTGTCTTTTGGGAAATTCCAAATTAAACTAGTTAAAAGTTTGGCAATATTTAAGCAAGCTTTTGAATTTGCTCTTAAAAAATTTCAATATTTCTACACTATAACATGAAAAAAGGGAATATTGTAAACCATCAGTAAATTTTTTCAATGTAAACCACAAATTGCTGCATTTAATTTTAAATTTTAGTGCAAACAACCAGAAAATATTTTAATACAATCTGTCCAATTTGCCTTCTTTTCACGTGTTCCAGAACCCAAGAAATAATCGGTCTTTTGAAGAAGCACTTAAGTTTGTTGAAATATTGTTTTTTGCTTTAGAAAGAAAAGTAGAAAAAGACTATGTTTTAATAAGCCTTCTTTCACTTTTTTTAAAATGGCATTTGTGGTAGTGTGGGTTTTTTCGTTACTATTGCATTTTTTGCCAAACACTTTTTTCATGTGTCTTTTTTCTTTTATTTCATGTTCTTTATACGTTTACTACTTAGTCTTCATTTTTTGCTTATTGTTATCTGAGCTTTGTGTCATTTTTTTTTGAACATGAAGACAAAATAAAAGTAAAATAAAACATTTATATGGTTAAAGAAGTTAAAACTAGAGAGAACATTTAAATTCTCCAAAAATTGTATTGTTTTTAACATTAAGTTATGGTTTTTCTGTCAAAGCTAAAGATGAATATAAGATATAAATGAGTAGAAAAGTTAGAAAAAGCCAATAAACAAAAAGTGCAGAAACTTAATCATCTGATTATTGTTTAATTTGTATTGTTCATTGAAATGAAAATGTATTATTTACTATAGCCAAACATACAAATGCAAGTCTGATCTGCTGTTTGATTAGAACTCAAGCTATACTAAGTTTTAAATTTTTTAATACTTTAATAGAAAAACTTGTTTTGCTAAACATAGAAAATTTACCATAAATGCCTAATTGACAAAATATCATATTCACATATATTCTGCATAAATTTTTAAAAACCTTTACATTTTTTTAGTAAGTCCAACCAATATAACAATCAGAATGAAAAAAAAAGTAATAAAAAGTGTCAAATAGTATGACATTTCTATATTACTTTTGTTTTGTTTGAAATATTAATAAGTTAGTTAAAATCTTCCCTAATAAATTATTCCTTTATTTTTTCAAAAAAATGTGGTAACGCATACGTTTTCATACATTTGATATAAGAATACATTACTTTAACAAGAATTACAAATGTGCTTTACAAGAAACTGCATCTTTTAGAAAATAAAAAGTCGTTTAATTAACAATTATATAATATATCATTAATTTGGCTTTTGTAATCATACTCTTTGTATTCCATACCAATTAAAGTTTTACCTTTTCATATATGTAATATACAGAATAAAAAAATGTATTTTTGTAGAATTACCAGTCAATATAAAAGTACCTGTAACAACAATTAATAAGTAAAGTAATTTTCAATATTTATTATGATTGTTTCCCACTCTTATATCATTTAATAAATTTCATATTAAATGATACACGTAATTAGCGTGCAATTCCCAACAGAATAATACATTTAAACGCCCCAAATTTCAATCTCATACGCTAATTGTGGTCCTGCATATACTTCTAAGTATAATTTATCAAAATTTTCGTTTATAAAACAATTAATATTTATTTTAAGAATGCTTTTCATAACCAGTTGCAAAAATCACTATGCATTTTTTTAATATTCATTAAATTTTTATTTGATCCTGTAGCACTATTAAACACAAATTAGTGAACTTTACAAAGGCAATCACGAATT
>JANSTW010050945.1:0-12610 GCA_027564275.1 Diadocidia ferruginosa
AGTGATGATTTTTTTTTGTCAGCTATAAAATTATAGAAAAAGTATTTAATTGTCAATATTTTTATAGCTTATCTCCGACATTTTCAGAAATAAACCTGACATTTCTACCTTACCATCGCTGACAAAATTTTGTCGGCGATTTTTGTCCCTATCGCACTTTAATATTTTTTCTCGTATGAAAGGTACTTCTCGCTTTACTTGTTTGTATCAATTTTTATGTGGAAATCGGTCTTATCCATATAAAACCAATAAATTGTTGCCAAAACAGTCACATATGTTTATTTTTTTATTGCTCTTTATTCTAAAAAAATATATTTAAATAAATATAAGTAACAATCATCAAAAGATTGACGATAAATTTGAGATAATATACTTACTAATCCAAAGAAGTACTTTAATTATTTCAATAATTTTTAATTTAAATTCAATTTTTTATCAGTCTTTTTATCATGAACCAATTTTTTTTTTTAAATGTACAATAACAAGACACTTCACCCTATGTATGTTACTGAACAAAAAAAAAAAGAAAAAAAGGGATTTGGCGAAAATATGCAGAAAAACAGAGAGTATTAAAATATATTAAAAAGGGGCTAATCTAGTTAAAAGGATATTTAATATAATATGTGAAATTGGAATCTGTTTTTTTATCGCATCTATTCACTTTGTGATAGCAATTTTACATTTTATGCAAAAAAATCTTCCCATTTTCGCCACACAATATTTTATGTGTTTTTTTTTCTTGTTGGTTCGTTCTACATGTCCAGCACGTATTTGTTCCAAATTTATATTCTACATATTATATTATATGTTTAAGCTAGCAGCTAGCACCAATCACCCAAACGCTTAAGTTTTTAATACCATTATATTCGACTTCGTTTTAGTTGGCTATGTGTGTTATTAAGTCAGCGACGAAGTAACAGATTTTTTGGCAAGGAATTTGCAATTGAAAATTTTCTACAATTTTAAGAAGAAAGGAAGAAATATCGATCTGTTATGATTAAAATAAATTGATTTTAATTTGATCAGAATTTCGAAAAATATTAACGTATCAAAAAATATTTTCTTCGTCGAACCAAGTTTTTAGTTGATTTCTGATTTTATTCGATCAACATTAGATAATAAAATATTTACCGTTTTTCGAATGTTAACACTTTTCGTTCGATTAGCCTGTTCCTAAATTCAAAAATTAGAAATTTTACTCAAGCCTGCTTATGTGACACCATATAGCAATTCGCCACTGACTTTTCTATTGTATTATAATGGCTAAATAAATCGGAGCTGCTAACTCTCTAAACGGTATATTTATTATTCTAGATACGACTAGTAGAGGTAGACTATGTATAGATGATATTCAGGCGGTTGGTATATGCAAATAGACATTTCAGTAAAGTAATAAAATAAAGAATATATTATTTGACTGTGGGGCGTTTTCAGCATTCAAAATATAATATATAATTCTTATATTATTATATAAATCTCTGTTGATGGCAAAATTTAATCCTTTCGGGCTATATAATAATATCTAACACACGTTAAATTGTGAATGTATATAGTTTTTTGAGCACTTCTATACTCACCCAGTTTTTAGTGAATCATTTTCTAGTTATTAAAATATTTTATACTTGCATTAAATTTACCGCATGCGATTATCTATATTTTATATGAAAATCCTTCATTTAAATAGCAAAAGTGTAATTAAAAATTTGAAAAAATATATAACCGACATTTTAATTAAAATAATTTGAAAAGCTTACTTTTTCTTAACCCTTGCGCATATCATAATTTGTAGAACTATCTCAAAATTCTGGAAGCAAGAAAGTAACTAAACTTTTGAGAAAAAATCAATCCTTGCAAGCCTAATGTAGTGAAATATTAAAGAAAAATTTATAGAACTAATGAATTTAAATTTTTTTAATTTCAAATTAAATTAAATAGCCAATTTAGTGGTTTTGTACAGAGAAGCTATAAAAAGTTTGTTCGATCGCTGATGAGTTTTAGGAAGAAATGAAACAAACTTGAACATCGCTGTAAAACCAATATTTTGATATAAGATTCACTAAATTAAATGTTGATTTTCAGCTCAATTATTATTACAAATTTCTACAAGTCTTTTTAACTCCCCCTTTTTTAGTTAATAATCAAAAATAAAAATAAAAGTCCCTATTAGCATTTACGAGATAAATTGTTTCGTATATCAAAATAAATGTATTTCGATTTTTCTCTATGTATTTGAAATAAATTGTAAAAATAGGACGCATGATAAATGCATATTTCCACTATATTTCAAATGTTAAAAACTCAAAATTTTCAATAAATATTCAAAAGAAAAGTAAATCATAAAATAAACAATTTTTAAATTTTCTTTTTATTATTTTCTTAACTATTGAACACAAGGATATTATTATATATAATATTTTCGATAACCCATCGCAGAATATAAACTAAAGTGATATTTGAAACTGAAAATCCACGATAATAAACCAATCGTAAAGAAAAAATGAAATAGTTTTTCACAGAAAATTTTATATTATAAATGTTTATATGAAATTTTGGATGGGTTCAAAATATTAAGTTTGGAAATTTTGCTTCATACAGGACAACTGGAATTTTGTCTATACTGGAAAGTAACACATTTTTTGTCTAATTATTCTCTAATAAATAAATGAAAATGTTAACATGTTTAAAAATTGTAATAAATTTAACCCAAAAAGTACTAGATTTACTAGAAAATGTCAAATATTATGTACTTTCATCGTGCAATACTACATGATAACTGGAATTTCGACACTACACTTCTATTTAACGTTGTCCATAAATTAAATTGTAGCATTTTATGATGTAGCCGTCATACATATATGTATGACTGGAATTGTTTTCTAATATTTCAATTTTACAAATATCCTCTAAATATTTGAACTTTAGAACCCAGCCTCTTTCATAAAATAAATGCAACATTTTATTAGATATCTATGACGTTATATGTGATGTATAGATATTTCGGAAAAATATTATATAAAAATGAAAAATTTTAAAGCACCACCAGATATAGATAAGAAAAGATATATTCTGTTCGTTTATCGTAAAATGAAAATATATTTTGCAGAAAAAAGGAAAAATTGGAAAATGCAACTTTCAAAAAGTATATATTATATACGAGGATATCTATCGCCCATTCAAATATATTATATACGTTTATGATAAATATTTTATGGAATAATGATGTATGGAATACATATAAAAGTGGAGAGTAAAAAAATACTTGAATTTAATATGACAATAATATGATATTTATATGCGGGGTTTTAGCCTTTTGCAACTTTTATATTATGAATATTGCATATTATGTACTAGAAAATAAATGTGTACCGCTGCACAATAAAAGTGAACATATTTTTCTTGAATTTTTTATTATATTTATACGATTTTATTCAAAACATTTATACAAACTAAATAGTGTCAATTTTTAATGTGAAACATATATCTAATATATAGGTCTTCTCAAAAATGACAACAATAATAATTTGTTTTGAATCGAATTTATGTTATATAAAATTTTTGATATTACAATAAATTGTAATAATGCTGGCGTCATTTCTATATGTAATCAAATTGGAAAAGGTACATAATTTTGAATATAGTAATTTACATTGAAAATATCCGTAAATATTTTGGCATAAAATTAATTGCTAAATATAATTATATATTATAATTAAATCTTTGTGTGCTAACATTGGCGCCCAACAACCTTTTTTAAATGTATACACAAAAAATCCTAACGTAATGAAGCAAATATTGTCAAGTTTACTATATAACTTTACATCGAATTAGAGTGACTCAAAATGTCACTCCTGCTATTGAGAAAAAATCCTATAACATGACATTGTTGCTCAATCAAATTTAAAAAAACGTGTTGCCTATAAGCCTAATCTTTTTAAATTTCCTAAATTCGTTTCTGCAAAAGTAAGCTGTCATTGAAGTAAAATATATTTGAGGCAATGAATCAAAAAAACTTTCTTCCTCAATCATACACATTCTCCATAGACATTGAAAGAAAACAAAAAGATTATTTTAATATTTAAAATGTATGTGAGCGATATTTTGATGAGCAATGATATATCACATATATATGGGAGCATGTGAAAAGGAAAGGTATTTTATTTAAGATATGGTTTTTTACTTTGCAACAAAAGTATAAATTTTCCTTTTTTTCAACTCGCTTGTTTAAAGGTGGTTGACAGGCACGAAGCGTGAAAATTTACTGTATGGCAGTACTTTTAAATTGGTTTTAATTTCAATTTAATAATGCACTCATCTTACGTACTGGAGTATTACGTACTCGAGGTGAGAAAAATTATGTGAGGAAACGCAAAACTCAAAAGCTTAAGAAGCTTATAAATGAACATTGCACCATATAGAAAATTAAAAGTGGCTTGGATAATTGTCATAATGTGTCTGCTACATATAATGAGTTCAAAAATTTAATATTTTGCTTTTTGAAAGTAATGTTTGAATGATTTTTGTTCGTTCGTATTAACTTAAAATTTACGAATTTGAGAAAATATGTTAAGCCATTTGATAAATTTAATATTTATTTTACGGTTACAGCAGCATAACTTACAAGCCATATATATGGAATATTCGTCACTAGTAGTTGATGATATTTTACCAGAATATATAATATGTAAGTGTATTATGATAAGGTATCGCCACATTTGCTGTTGAATAATATACATAAATCTGTGTAAAGTATGTCACATTGCCTTTACATATTTATAGGCGCAAAAGAAGGAAAAAAATAAATAGGTTAGGGTTACTATATATATATGCCTAACTCGAAGGATGTGAGGAGTGAATTGAAATTTATATGTTTACAAAATGGTATATAATAATATCAAGTATATGTAAGCTTTCCTTCTTGCAGTAGATCGTTCAAATTTATTTATATATTTGCAAAAAAATAAATAAATTCAATTCCTTATTAGTTCTTTACCCGCCGCAAACGCATTACATACGATTATTTCGGGGATTTTGTTTTGCGGTCGGTGTGGAGACTGGGGACAGATTTTTATGGTTTCGGGTTTTTTTTTCTAGCTGCTCAAAGCATAATAAAATGTATTTTTATTTTTATGTGAACCATGAAATAGTGCGTAATGATGATCATTCGCTATATGCTTGGCTTTTTATATATGCGAATATACAACATTAACATTTTGAAATCCTCAAATTATATATAAATCCTTTATGGTTGACAAAAAAAAAATTACATCAGTGGCGCTTTTCCCAGAAAAACTTGTTGTAATAACTAGAAAACTTTATTTTTTAATTTAAGCAAATCCGATTAATATTTTAAATTACATTTTGAAAAAATATATTGATCATTTAAAATTAAAATTCTAACAAAATATCGAATTATTGCGTCTTTTATCACTGCAAATAATTTCCCACCTTCTGTGTATTTATTTTTACACATATACGCGCATAAATAACACAGAAAGGTGAAATTTTACACAAAACTGAGAATTTTTTACCCTTTCTGTGCAATAATTTTTTATACCTTTCTGTGAAATACCAACGACTTATATTTATATTATATTTCGACTTATAAAATTACACAGATATGTGTTAAATTCATCAAAATTTAACACAGATCTTTGTAAGTATAATATACTAATACAACTTTCTATTGATGATTATCACAGTTCTGTGTTAAATATTAGGTACACATCCCTGTGTGATTTATCACTTTATCGTACATAATTTTCGCCTATCTATGAATAAATAAATTAATATACCCACTTCTCAAATAAAAACACTTTTCTGTGATAAATTACACAATACATAATTCTGTGTAAATATTACACAGGTATTGCACTATTGCCTGTGTAAGTGGACTAAATTAACAATTTGAAATGGATCTTAATGGGTTAATTTTTTGTTTTTTTTTTCAATATTTTCAATAATTTTTAAAAATATATTGAAGCAGTTTTAATTTTTTTTAAATATAATTAAATTAAAATTATGAATAATCTTTCAAACCATAAATGTTTTATCCCTTTTGATTTGTCAGCGCATGAATGGACTCGTCACTGGATATAAGCATTTATATCCTTTCTCAGCACAAAATACACATTATATAATATAATGTAATCAACTTCTATACAATTTATACAGCAGATAAATTTATATATTTTGGTGAATATAATAAACATAACATTGTGTGGAATATATATAAATATACTTAAATGGGTTTAACTAACAAAATCTCGTATTTATATTTATTGTTCTGGCTGCTTCTTCTCATATATACATAGCTTCAACTTCTTAACAATATACGACATATATATACAGGGTAATGACATCGATATAAGAAAGACATTTTTTTATATATGGGTGCGTATTTATTTTATTTACCGAAAAACCCCACATTTAAGCAGATATAATAATATTCAAGAAATTTACTTACAATTTTGGAAAATCCATGAAAATCTATAAATAAATAAATTTTCTATACTCTACTTTATATAAAAATGAAGAAATTAATGACATACTATATAGTGAGGTTAGGTGATTCGATGAGATTTTATATGCGTTTAATGTTGTTGTTTTTTTGTCTCATTTAATTAAATAATTGAAATATTTATTAGAACTTGTGGTAATTTATGGATTACAATATTAATTAAATGAATAATTTATAACTTGACCAATATAATATTGACATTTACATGCTTGGCATTTAGGGCGACCCACAAGTGTCTGGTATTTAACTATATATGATTCTTTGATCTCTTTTCACAAAGCCTTAGTCTAGATTTTTCATTTTTACTCAAATTTATACGATAAAATGGACTCAATTTTGCTTCCACTGTGGAAGTAAATGTCATACCTTTCTCAAATCAAGATATCGTTACGACATTTGCAAAAAAATCTTTTTTAGTCATTATTATCAAAAATATCTGAAAGTTGCATAAAAATTCTACTTTTTGACCACCCGCGGTAATAGGATGGTGAAGAAGACACCTGATTTTCTTATTTGATTACATGATTCTCTTGAAATTGAGTGTTATATTTGATAACAATGCAACACTCTGAAAACCACTGTTTTAATGAATCCATTTTGTCCAATTAGTTCATATGGAATCAGTATAATAAATCAAACGTAACTCACCCGCTTGGCTATTTAACAATTTTTTATGGATTTGGAAAATGTTATTTTTTTGTTGTTATATTTATATAGTTGCAGTAAAACTGTGTATATAACATAAAATAGGAAAATCTACTATATATAGCAAATGAAAACATAACCTCAATATTAAAAGTGATTATATATTTTTATATAATATTTCTATACGAAAGTAGAACAATGTCTTATCAAACGTAACCAGATATTTCTTTTAATAATATAAATACTTGGCAAAGAGCAAGCAACGGAAAAAAAACTTAATAATTCAGAAAGAAAAATGAATGTTTTATATAATATGTTTATATATAATATATATAATATTTTCTTATATATAGCGATTATATATTTATATATATTTAATGTTGTATACAATTTTATTATTTTTATTATTATTATTATTATTATTATATGTTTAAGCCTTAGCCCATGACGTGTTGAAATTTATATTTGGTTCAATAAACATTTCTAGACATTATCTACTACGTATATAACTAGGTATATATAATGTTTCTTCATCCTTTATGGAGATATACAAAAATATAACGATTTTTTTCCTTATACTTTTCCGTTTTTATGTAATATTTTTCTCTATTTTTTTTTCTTCACATGTTTATACACATAGCTCTATATATGTAGTTTAAACATAAATATAGATGGCTCTAGTTAACATTATACAGCATAATATTTTTACAGATTACTTACGCTTTCATGGGTCACATTTTCTCGTTCGATTGGATGTTGTTCATTTTACATATAAATATCTTTATATACATACATACACACATGATTCATGTCTGAATGTACATATTATATAATACGAATGCTTCCTTTGGAAAAACATGCTTACATCTTTTCCTATTTTCTATTCATACATATATACATATATTATTATGTTGTATGTATATGATGATTATACAAAATAAAAAGCTTATGTTGGATTCGCAGAGCAATTGCAAAATGTGGAAAAGAAAAAAAATATATGCAAAATAATTTATGCATGAAAATAAATTATTTTTTTTTGGTTGGCAAAGCATTTGCTGCTCTGCCACTGCTACAACTATACAGCAGAAAAACAGATAGCTGCACTGAAGCTGAAGCATATTATATATAGAATATATTTTAATCAATTAGTTTTCATGGAATTTAAAAATTTGTTTTTTAAATTGAAAAATTTAAATTGTATTAAAAAAGGTTTTTTCTTCCATTTATTTTTTTGGATTTTAAAATATATAAAAAGGAATATATTTCTTATGTGTGTCTCTGTGCACATCAATGACTCGTTGCTATTCTTTTGAAAAGAAAGAGATTTTATACAGAGCTGGTAGAGACAAAAATATTTAATTTATATTTTTCCTCTATAAAATAAAATATAAGCTTAAATGCTAAATGTACCATTAAAATGTCATTCGCAAATATATATTAAAAGGATATTTTATTGATTTGTTTATTCGAAAATTGCAGCTATTGGAAAATTTTTATGTTTTTATTTTTATATATACTCACGGTGGTCGAAGTTGAATCGAACATATTATCTAGAAAATTGTTCGAAATTAATGATGTTTTTATTTTTATTTTATTTATTCAAAATTTAAACAATAAAAAGGTTACCCTTATAAACATATTGTACATATTTTTTAAAATTTTTGATATATAAATTTATTTTGAAGAAATAAAGGATTCTTGAGGTTTTTTTAGGATGTAAGAAGAATTAAAATTTGTTATTCAAACAATTGGGTAAAATAATTAACTTTCTAATGAAAATTCACGTGAGATTCTGCAGAAATTAGGTTAATTTTTAAAAGTCTTATGGAAATTTATTATATCTTGAAATTATAGAATATAGAGAGAGGAAATGATATTTTGAAGTTTCTATCCAAATATTCCCATAATTTTCTTAATTTGATTAGGAATTTGCAAACAACATAATATTGCGGTACAAACTCACTAAACTTTAATCTTTTGAGTCTCTTTAATATCACTCTTATCGTTGCACATTACTCCGCATATACGTAAATTTTCTTTGTTTACAAAACCGTTCAGCATAAACCACATCGTTGAAGATGAGTTTTCGATCAAAATTAGGGTTATTTTCCAGCGTCTAGTGAGTAGTGATCCATGTTGAGTTTTTAGCATATAAGTACTAATGAACAAAGTAAAACCATCATGGCGTCATTCTTACGTTTTATTTGACAGTTAGTCTATACATTTTAAAAATATCAACAAGAACTAAGAAAATGCGGGTAATGTGATACTGAGTACATAACAGAAAAAAAAGTTAACAAATGTAAACAGAAAACAATATACGGTATTGGTTTACATATAAGAATATTTATAGCTGATTTTAATAACAATATAGACTCATTCTTATATATGTTTTCCACGAAATCAATGTTATTAAAGAAACACAATGAGTTTTCCTCAGTATGTCATCTATATAGGTATACATGTGATAATGATTATAATATATAGCGTTGTAATCTTATTATCTATACATTTTACGCATATATAGACACGATTTAAGATCATCTCATTCGAATCTATCCGCATACGTATGTATACATAATATAATCTATATATTTTCTAATCCACCTTATTCATCAGCTATATATTATAATAAATACGCACCTATTCATTATTAATTGGAATATATGGATATATAACATATATATTGAAATATATACTGAATGTCTTGCTGGCTAAAGGCAGCAAGATATAGAAGAATTATAGGAATCAAAGATCTCTGTTATAGAGAAGCTATACAAAGTTTGTTCCATCGCTGATGAGTTTCATGAGAAACGAAACAAGCGTAAACATTGCTGCAAAAATCTATATTGTGATATAACGACTAATAATTTCCAATAAAAAAGCAAATCAAATTTTGAAGTATTGTGAAAATTTGACCAATCCCTAAATTATACATAAGACACTCTGTCTAATAATAATTTATTAGACGGATATATTTGTATGTATAGAATAATAACGCTACTTAAGTGTGTAGGACAGCATAATAATATTGTATTTACAAGCATCATTCACCGTGTACATGTAATATAACTGATAATAATATATTTTATCTTGTTCATTTAACCTATTAATTATACGGATTGACACGTCAATGTTCTTCTAATCTTTCTTCATTAGTCAAAAATTTGTTTTACAGTCAAACCATAATATAATGTATATAAGATAACATATCTATATATATATGAAGACAACCCTATTTTATGATAATAATATTATATACACGGTGATATACAACACCACATCAAGTCACATATTATATATATATATAAATCTATTATATAGAGTTGAGTCTAAGGTTGAGTACATCAAAATATATTTTCTTTCTTCCATATAATATATAAAATATTGATGTATATCCAACCCTTATTTATATATATATATATATCATATAACACACCACACATCATTCATTATCTTCTCATTTCGTTTTTTTTTTGTGATATCTTTTTAATATATTGGAAGAAAAATGTTTATGAGCGAAGAAAAAAAACCAAGCGCATCAACGATATTTTTTTCGTATGTACCTAATACAGCTAATAATTTAGGTTGTAAAAAAATTTAAGATGAAAAAAAATTGTTGGCATACTTAAGACACTCGCTTGATGACATCCTAATGAGTTCAAAAAATATCTATATATATCGCGATAACTTTAACCATAAGAAAAACATTATGCATTCTTGAGGCAACAAAATTGATTTAAAATATTATATTTTGCAACTTCTCTTGGGAAATGGAAAAAGTTTTGATTTTAAAACTGCTAGAACTCATCAAATAATAGAAAGCAGTATTGACTAAATGGACTGCTATTTTCTTAACTGTTTAGATCAGAGAGCAAATGAACCGTGTTATGAGCATATCGATTTTTTAGGAGGAAAAAACGGGGTAATTCTAAAACTAACATATGCTTTAAACATTCCTTCAAAATTATTTAAAATTCATAAAATTCATTAAAACTTCTTTAAAAAAATTATTTTAGGTAAGATGTAAATATAATTTTATAATAATTTACTCAATTTCGCTGAATTAATTGTAAGATCTACATAGTTAATCATATACTCGCTTCCATGTAAAGTAGTGTATGGAGATTTGAGCAAAACAAAACTTCGCATCGTATTCTGAACTATTTTAAATGTTTCAAATATGTCTATATATAGCTAGTCGGGAAGGTAGTTAAAAATCGATTGCAAGATTTCTACCAGACTAACAAAAAGAAAGTACTAGAAGACGCCTCCAGATATTGTTTTTTCCATATATAGTGCGGATAATACCTCATATGTTATTGGTTAACATTCCTATTATATATAATACATATTATATAGTCTGGAAAATCCACCAAAGTATAGACAAAGTTACTCAATTTCTGTATATACACAAAATTTTCAATATAAAAATCTCGGCCAAAAACATTTTGTTTTCTTTTTTGGAAAAAAGAAAGAAAATTTTATTTTCTTTAAAAATAAAACCTATATTATATACTACATGAAGTGGATTACAACAAATGGAAGAATCTTCTATATACTTATATACATAAAAGACAATGAAAAAATTCGCAACTTATGTATATATAGAGAAAACATATATGTTTTATATAGGCATCTTATATTTATACATAAAACATGTAGATTATGTAATATAGATTACACACACATAATATAGCCATCTAAATTCTAGATATGTTACAACTCGAAGGGTTTTTGTGCATATAGATAGATAAAGGTGTACTTTCTGTATTAAGTCGTTTGGCATCGTATATACACTGCGAAACATCCCTGCGTCTCCACTTCATCATTTGCCGAATGTGAAAGTTAAGTATAAGCAGTTAAAGATATCTTAAATTCTTAACAGATCCACATATTATATAGTATGTATATAGTAGGATATGCTATTTATATATAAAATGTAAGACACATAAAAGGCGGATACACATGTTATGCAATCTATCATTATCAAATACACATTTTACTTTTTGGATAATTTTCTTCGTTTTAGGTATATATATATACAGATTAGGATGGGCATTTGTTTTTTCTAGCTACCATAAAATTACAACGTTCGACTTGCTACAAAACTATATTGAAAAAGATTCAAAAAAATCGGACATGCTTTCTTTAGAGGTCGCTCATGGCGGTTTTACTTTTATATGGAATTTTCAATAAGAAATTTAAGTAGATATCATATCATATATACTTTTGTTCTTAAGTACTAAAATAACTAACTTATTGATATTTATCTTTTAAGGCGATTAGGATATCAAGTCGTTTGGTAGATTTGAGTAAACAAATATAATGTTTTATTAATATTTTAATGGAGTTCTCAGCCATACTGATAATGGGACGTAGGTCCCGAAACGAGTTTTAAGTGCTGAGATTACTTCATGGATTATTTGTTTTTAGAAAAAACATAGT